>CM035429.1:64861787-64974744 GCA_020310875.1 Ceratopteris richardii | reverse complement strand
CACTTGAATCTAAGATCGCTTTGGTTGTGTAACCTTGGTAGGTGATTGGAAGATAAGTATTACCTTCTTCACCTTCACTCATGTCCCCTATTTTGTCTAGAGGTATCTCTGGTACTTTCTGCTTAGAGCTTGTTTTTGGCATATTGGAATCAAGTTCTTGAGCTTGATTTGCCACATGTTTCCATAACTTAGGTAGGCCTTGAACATCATGTCCAAGTCTTATGGGGTTGGATCTACAAGAAGAAACCCTTGTTGTGGTCTATTTACAATGGGTGGGGGGTGGGATGAGGTGGTGTGGATGGAGTTTTAGCATGCGAGGGGGTTTGAGATCAATGTCTTCTATTTTCGTTTTGCATCTTGAACAAGCTTTCTTCTAGTTTGGATAACTTTTTAGTCCACTTACGATTGGCCTTTTCTCTGGTATCCTCCTCCATGTTCTTGTTTTCCTCTTACTAGACTCTCCTCACTTGACTCTAATTGTTCAGTCGTTTTATCCTCTTTTAATGCGTGTGCCCTAGTAACTACCTCTATAGGAGCCACATTACTACTACTAGCACTTGAATCCACAACTAAGCCTACCACATTAATCGGTGTAACCTTGGGTGCACTAGAGGGGTTCCTTGGACTCTCTCGAGATGTTCTTTGTCACACTAAGGACAAAAGCCTTGTATTGTGATGTCATGTCCATCCCAGAGTTGATGAGTGGGGACATTCACGAATGGAATGGTCACCTTGACATCTAAACATGGTCCTCCAGGGCTTGTGGTCTACTTGTCTCGATTGGGACATCGGGTTAGGATTCGTGTACATGACATTAGAGTATCTGGTTCCCAATTTTATTCCATAATTGGTGTCTCGTATTGATAGGAATAAGCCTCGCTATGCTCTAGTGCCTATATGTAATAAGCTTGTGGACTATCTTCATGGGAGTAGTCTGAACTATGAGCATGAGAGTCATTTTTTGAGACCAACAGGGTTAGTGACCAATGCTCTATTAGGGTTTTCCTCTACCATTATATACTTAACTCTAATCACATTGGCAACAAATGGTAGTTGGTTTCCTAGAACTGGTTGTGGCCTATACGGTGCGTGATTTGTTGTGTGGCTTAAATGGGCTGTTGGTATTGATGTTGATACCTGCCCTACTAGTAAGGTTGTTGATAATTTTTTCTGATAGCCTACCTATTGTACGGACAATCTTGAGCCGTATGGTTTGTGTATTTTCTCAATGGTGCAATATGGAGCATTAGGATTTCCTTGGGCTCAGCCATCATCAGGCAAACATTAGCCATGTGGTCTCCTCCATAGTTGTATCATCGCTTCAATGAGGTGACCCTTGGTTTTGTCTATTTTGAACTCCTAGCTTCTTGGCAACTTGTTCAACTATCTTTCTATCTTGTTGGAGGTTCTGGAAGTATGACTGATAGAAGTATCAGAGTCCTTGTAGTTTGGATAATTCTAACTCCTCATCCAAGTTGTCTTCTATGTCAATACACATCCGCACACACTCTTCTATGGATCTAGGCTCTTTCAAGTACATATACGATCTTCACATGGTTCTGAGTAAGCCATCTAAAAACAAGGCCACTTGTTTGGCTAGTGTGGGTAACTCTGGAATAGGGCATCTTTCTAAGTATTGTCTGAACTGTCTTCGTGCAAGTCCCATTGTTTCTTGGGGTGTCTGCTCGAAGATGCGGATCAAGGATGATGTGTTATGCATGATGCCACTCATGGAGAATTCTACAATGAATTCCTCTAACAACTGACCTATGTTTTGGTAATTGTGATTGTTCAGGGGTTGAAACCAAGCTAGGGTAGTACCCTTGAGAGTCAAACCAAATGCCTCAAACTGTGTGAACAAGTCCTCGACCTGTTCAACTCTTAAGACTTGTTTGAACTCAGCAACATGATCATAAGGATCTCTTGACCTGTCAAAATAGTTCTTCATTGGCTTGACCACTGAGAGGATCTGAGGGTTCTTGGGTGCTGTCGGGTTCTACGCGCAAATCAAATGTTCATCTCTTTGATGCCTATGTGCTTGATGCCTCTCTCTTTCAGGTCTTTCACCTTCAAGTCTTGATCTATCTCTACCCACAGTTTGTGCGAAGCTTACCTCAAGTTTCTCTCTGGCTCTTCCCTCTGGTTTTCATGAGCCTTGGATGATCCTACTCCTTGGAGGCCATGGGACATATTAGATCTTGGTGAAGGGAAAATCAATTGACCCTGCCAAGTGTATGCATGCCTATCATGCTCTGTTACCAAGAACACTCTTGTCGATGTGTTATCCAAGTAGAAAACTTTGCATGATGTCTCCGGATCTTTGAACTCATAAATAGTGACTATTGGGCTAGGTTTATCTGGCTTGAATCTCCAAAAGGCTTCCTCTATTTCTCTATTCAAGAATAGTTCTATGTTTTGTTGCCTTGATGGATCCACTCTAGAGTGATCACTCTGTTCAAAACTGATTTACCTCTAGGAGTCTTGGGTTCTTGTCCTACAACTCCATGCTCTAGGTCTCCTATCTCGTTCCAAGAATGACATTTCCAAACTCATTTTTCCTATCCGGTAAGTTGGTGATCACATACATGGTTCCATCCTTATCAATGTATGAACCCTCTTCGAACTTGACGACTAGGTGTTAAAGTCCAAAGGGTTGATTTGGATTTTGAGTTGGACCACTGATTGCCTCAAGGCATCCTCATAGATGTGAGCACCTAATTGGTTGGTCCGAATATATTCCAATTGTGTTTTATATGGTCCTTCTAGTGTTTCTAAATGGGTAGTGCTTGATGTTGAGAAGATGAGAGTGCATCTCCCTTTTGTATCTTGGAGTCACTCTATTTCCATTACATTTCCTTGTATTTCCTTTGTATTTGGGTACCTTGCCATTTGCTTCTACCAGTTGTATTCATTCTCCTTTTAGGGAATTATCCCACATGAGATGTATTTTGGAGAGCCCCTCACAAATCTATATAAGGAGGGACTCTCCCTCATTTGTATTTGGTTAGAAGCTTGAGGAGCCTACTCCATGCTCTTGGCAAGCTCATTTCTAATCCACATGAGTTTACCCATTTCATGGTCTACTCATTTTGTGTCTCACACATTCTTTGTTTTGTGAGAGTACTTTACTTTTCATATTGCTTCCGCGTGTGTACTCTCTACATGGTATTAGAGCGTTAGGTGGAGGTCTTGGTGATGCATTTGGCAGTCATTTTGGTGGTAGTGGTGCTTTAATTTGATGGTGCTTTCTCCTCATTGTGAGAGGTTTTCTCCATCAAAATTTTGGGTCTCATTTTGCCCATTTGCCCACCCTCCCACCCCTTCTTTCATCATTTTTGTACCCCTTTAACCCCACTCTCCCCTTTGTGAGAGCATTTATTAGTTAGTTGTTGTAATCTTTATGTGTAATTGTTGAGCATCTCAAAATTTTGAAGTGTTCATAAACACTTGCTTTCCGTTTTATGGTGTAGTGATGAGATTTGCAAGATGTCTGCATTCCTCTCGTGAACACTCATTATGTGTCTTGTGGTCGTTGACAATGCAATCCATGTAACAGTAACTGCATAGGGTTCATAGGCCACAAGCGAGGTGTTGAAGATCCATCTCTCATATCAATGTGGTTTGGAGAGATTTTATGTTCATAGGCCGAAGGCGAGGTGACCACAAAAATGAGCCTTATTCTCTGCTTCCTTGACCGGCTGCGTCTTCAAAAGTTTCACTACATTATCAAGCAGCTTAATCAGTTTTGTATCTCTTCGCCGTTTTAGGCAGCAACCAGTTGCACGAGAAAACAAGTCAGGAGTATCCACGCTATGCTACTGAAGAGACACAACTTATGCCCATGCCATATGTGTTAGTTGTACCGGCACTTCTGCTGGCTTTTAGCGCGGAGCTGGGGGCAGTGTCGAGCAGGACTTCACTCAGCTATGGAAAGAATTTGAGTTCAATCTTTTCTTGGCTTGCTCGAGCGCCATTGAGTTCATTGGAACTTTGCATTTTTGTCATGCCCTTGAGCTGTCTATCTCGTGGACTTCACTTATCTCAAGCCGCTAGAGGAGCGCAAGCGGTCGAACAGGGAGTTTATTGCACACTCACTCTGCGTGTTCTTCTATTTGAACACAAAAACCAGAGAGAGACTCAGCCTCACCTATTCATTGCACGCAGTGGCTTCTGCTTGGCAATCTATACCATCTCAAAGAGAGAGAGAGAAACTGAGTAGAGAGTGGCTATAATCGACACTGTATGTGTATCTCATCGGCAAGATAGTAGATCATAGAGCGTTCTGCTGCAATTTCCAAGGGGGTTTCTCACTACCCAGCTGCCATCTCTTCTGTACTTGTGAGGTCAATACAGACAGTGAATCTCCGAGAGAGAAAGAGAGAGAAAGCACGCGAGTTGTGCTATTTCCTAGAGAAAGCGAGGGAGCAAGTTCAAGCAGCTGCACCTACTACTAACAGGAAAGCTCAAAGGCGCTCGTGTAGGTGTTGAACAAGGCATTGGGTTTACTTCCAAAACATCAAGGAGCAATCTCAGGTATCGAACCTACTAAGGGAGCCTTTACAGTACGTACGAGAGGCAAGTGCGCATTGATTCTCTGTCAAGCACCGTGAATACGCTGCTGCTGCAAGATTGCACCGACCAGCAATCTCTGACAAAGGCAATCTGATAGAGGATCCTCTCGTCCCTACATGATTCGTGCAAGAGCTATTTAACACGAGCCTAGAGCTGCGTACACATCTGTACAGAGAGAGAGAGAGAGAGATGAGTGACGACTAGTGGCCCTTCATCTTTTCATTATCCATCTTTGCCACTAATGCAGCTGCGTACACATCTGTACAGAGAGAGAGATGAGTGACGACTAGTGGCCCTTCATCTTTTCATTATCCATCTTTGCCACAATTGTGCATTAGATGACATGGTGCAATTGAACCACATGCTTTCGTGCATTTTGCGTGGGCACTAAATCAGAGAGGAGCCTCTGGTGCATCTGATATCTGTGTGACAGTGAAGGAACGCATAATCACCCACAAACATAAAGTCACCGTTTTTTTTTGCCATGTACTTCTTTCAAATGAAATCATACATGATATCATCAAAAATGCATTGCAGTTACTCCATTCCACGTAATTTACTTTGCAAAAAAGGCAGAAAACTCAATTATCTCATACACTATATTCGTTATGTCTGTTGGCTTCGAAAATTTTCAGATCATTTAGTGTAGTCATGCTAGGAAGTATAAAATTGATGTGGACTGTGCAAACTCTGTGGTAAAGAAGAGGACTTAGAACACTTGTTCATCAAGTGTAAATTTGCTTCCAGATTTGGGTTGGTATCTAGTCTTACTGCCAAATTCAGGGCCTCAAAACTCCAAGTTGCAAAGATATTCTGATAGGCGAATCAAGTGCCATGGACATTCTCCTGTGGCAGATCATCAGAAATCACATTATGTGGTTTATTTGGAAGAATAGAAATAGTGCAATCTTTAATAAAAGGGGAAAGGATCACTTTTTCTCCTGTTTGCTCGGCATGAGGAAAATCCTCAACCTCTGTATTTCCTTTAGTCTTGAGTCCCAATCGGATATTAAGAGCCCCTTTGTAATATTAAAAAATAACCACTTCAATGTGTGGAGAGCTAAGCTCCTTCGAATGTATTCTAAGTCTAGAGGTGACATGATCACTTTTCTTGGTGATTATGTTGACTCTATGCTATTGTGAGGAAACCCTATCTTTGTAGTGGGCTCTTTTATGGGCCTGCTATGAGTTTGTAATTTTTGTCTAGCATCAATTTTATTCTTCCTGTTTTTTTCAAAAAAAAATATCACGTTGATGTTGCATCTTAGATATGGTTTCATTTACTACACCACATGTTTTTGCCATTCGACAACCTCTGATATTAAGCCAATACTTTTGTAATCGCAAGGGGTTCTAGTGTAACACCCAACGGTTCCAACCCTTATTTTATCTTGGGAATACATTTTTGCATCACGTTCGCACTAAGTTATGCTATCTATGTTGTATTTTCCAAGGATCTATAGGCACATATTCATGCCTTCCTTTGTAGTCACCCTCATTAAGGGAATTTATTACCTTTCCAAAGAGTTTTAACCCTCTCCTCAAGGATATCATTTGGCACTAAGTGCCCCCTTCCTTGTAACATCAAACAATATAAGAAGGGTAGTGTGTATGTGATTTGGGAGGCTATTCTAAGCCCCCAAAGTGATTCCAGTGTAGGGCTAATCTAAGCCCCCCACCCTCCTCAAGAATTTTAAGTGTGGTGTCCAATGACCAAAAGTGAAGGTAGCTCATTATCTATGGCTAACTTCTTACCCTCTTTCACCCCTATTTTTATGCCTAAGGATGACCACCTCAATGGACAAAATTACAATCTATGGAAAGATTTCATGCACGCATATCTCTACACGAATCTTCTTCATGAGGTAGTAGATGGGTCAGACCCCGAAACCAATAGGGATACCAACTTAGACAATTGGCATGTGTGGAATGTCAAGGACAAATGAGCTTTAGGTCAACTATTACTTGCGTGTGACGAACTGACGAAAGGACATATCATGGCATGTAAGATGTCCAAGGATGCTTGGGATACGTTAGTCGCTTTGTATGAAGACAAAACCCCTTTGAAAATATATGCATTAGAGACCGAGTTTCATAATTTGACCATTCGGCCACACAACACAATTACCAAGGTCATAGCCCAATTTGAGGACTACCAACATAAATTAGCACTATGTGGAAGGTAGATTTCTAGTGAAGACATGGCCATTAGGCTTCTTAACAAGATACCTAAGTCATACGAGACATTTGTCACAACTTTGTATAATCGCGGCCAAGTCTTAACTTGGGAAGAGGTTCGTCTACTATTGCTCCTTCACGACTCGCAAGCCAAATCAGCTTCCTCCCAAGAGTCTGCCATGAAGGCCAAAGGCCCATTTGATAAGGGCAAAACCACAAGTCATCATGCTAGCAATGGATCTAAGCAAGGATCGCATAATTCATCGAAGAAGTTCACTTGTAATTTTTGTGGCAAACCTGGCCACATTGAAAAATATTGCTTCAAGAAAAAGAACCAGGACAAGTCTAAGTCTAACTCAAAGAGTGAACATCATTCTCAATGCACAAGTGAAGACCTATTTCTCATAGTTGAACACAAAGCACTTGTGGCAACCACTCCCAAGAAAGAATGGATTTTTTATAGTGGTGCTTCATCCCACATGTGCCATGACAAAGATGATTTTCATGAGTTTGAAGAGTATCAAGGACAAGTTTACCTTGGAGATAACAAGTGCATTGAAATCCAAGGAAAAGGAAAAGTTCAAGTCATCAACTCTGACGGTGAGACCAAGTCACTAAAAGATGTTCTTTATGTACCAAGCCTCTGTAAGAATCTTCTTTCAGTCAAAGCTATCACAAAATACAACATGAATGTTCAATTCGATCACAACAAAGTTCAAGTCATTGATCGCGAATCCAATGAAGGGATAGCTCAAGGATATGAAGATAAGGGTCTCTACAAGCTTTCAAGTTTTATGGCCAAGGATTCAAGTCTCAACTTGTGGCATTGCAGATTTGGACATAGCTCTTGCTTAGCTAAGATCTCTTCCGATCATCTTGTCAAAGGTCTACCCAGGATCGCACAAGTGGAATTGAATTGCAAAGCATGTGACAAGCAAACAGCTTTCTCTTTGCCTAAAGAAGCATCCATTTCTGCAAATAAACCCTTAGCATTAGTCCATATCAACATTTGTGGACCTATGAGTACACCTTCTCTAAGTGGCTCAATTTACTTCTTCCTAATTGTAGATGAGTGCACTAGATACACATGGGTTTATTCACTCAAGCATAAAGAAGATGCCACTTCCAAGTTTAAGGCATGGACAGAAATAGTTGAAGAAGACTTTCCAAGGTCTTTGAAGATCATCCGATCTGATGGAGATAGTGGCTTTGTCAAACAAAACTTCTCCAAGGACTTGAAGCAACATGGAATCAAGTATCAAGCCAAGCAAGATACTCAACCAGGTATTGCATTACAAAAGAGTCAAGTGTGATCCAAATGGCTAAAGTTATGCTTAGACAAAAGCAACTTCCACTAAAGTATTGGGGTGAAGCAGTGCAGACAGCAGTACACATACAGAACAGAGGTGTTTCAGATGTTTTGAAGAACAAAACACCATTTGAGGCTTACTTTCAAAAGAAGCCAAGTGTAAGCTATTTCCGTGCCGTTGGTAGTGATGCCTATATCCAAGGCCATGATGATGATCGGCCTAAGTAGTACATTTTCATTGGGTAGAGTGAGCGACAAAAGACATACAAACTCAATGACCCAAAGCATCACTTAGTTACAGTAACCAAAGACTACACCTTTGATGAATAATCTAAGTATTCATCCCTTTTGGATCCTCCCATTTCAACTTCAAAGGGGATCATTCCAGTTTTGAACAGTCACACTATGTGGAGCATGCTCTCTTTGTACATGAATTTCCCGATCATGATACAGTTTTGGAGCAAGAGGAATCAGAGATATCATCTCAGCTTATACCTCAGATGGCTACACCTCCTATCGTACCATCGAAGGCTTATTTCCCCTCAGCTTCAGTTGGGCATTACTCTAGGATCAGTGACTCATCATTTTCCATTCCTATCTTCGAGAGTCCACTTACCTCATCTACAGCAGCATTCTGAGCATGTACTTTTCCATTCATGGAGTCCAGTATCTTTTTATTACCACATGATACTCCTGCATCTATATGGATTCATCACTCAGTTGGATCCTATTCTGAGCCAGCTTCTCGATTCAGAGGGGGCTTCCATGGTTCTACCGACACACATCAAGACTTTGTACACTCCATGGAGGATTACAGCATACAGATGTACTACCATGTGACTATGATTTTATGCTTCATGCTTTATGTTTCACTCTTACAGGATCTACTTCATGGCGATACACATCTCATGGTGGATATTGTCAAAGCTTTGAAGGTTCCTATGTACCAAATGGAGTCATCCTATCTCTCTCACATGGAAGTGATCTCGTCTAGTGAGATCTTGTTCCGTTCCTGTACCTCGTTGGTGGTGTACCTTTGGAGCATCCGCTTGATCCATCTGGTGGACATATTATGGAGTACCTAGCGATCCCGCATGGTATGCCACTTGGAGGCTATGGATTCCTGGACGACGACTTCTTATTTTGTGCTCGTGTTGCTGCTACTGATACATTCTTCGTGGACCTTTCTCACATACCCTAGCAGCCTCCATACACTACAAAATGGAGCTGCAGAGGGGGTGTTGAGAATATGAGAGTGCATCTCCCTTTTGTATCTTGGAGTCACTCTATTTCCATTACATTTCCTTGTATTTCCTTTGTATTTGGGTACCTTGCCATTTGCTTCTACCAGTTGTATTCATTCTCCTTTCAGGGGAATTATCCCACATGAGATGTATTTTGGAGAGCCTCTCACAAATCTGTATAAGGAGGGCTTCTCCCCCATTTTTATTTGGTTAGAGGCTTGCGGAGCCTATTCCATGCTCTTGGCAAGCTCATTTCTAATCCACATGAGTTTACCCATTTCATGGTCTACTCATTTTATGTCTCACATTCTTTGTTTTGTGAGAGTACTTTACTTTTCATTTTGCTTCTGTGTGTGTACTCTCTACACTTGAGCTACATGTAGGTCTCCCCATGTTGAAAGACATTTTTGAATCAACTGTGTCCGAACTTAGTATGTAGGGATAACCACTTAGTTGTTGTGCCCATAACTTATTTGTATGGTTCAAACTAGCCTCATATGATCTAATGCTTTGTCTATCCTTGCCTAAGTGTCTACTAGATCTTAGGTTCATAAGCTTTGTCTTCTTGTCCAAAATTTCCCTTTTGTGTTCAAAATCCTTTGGAGTCCCCTTGATTTCCTAGTCCCACCAGAATTAAAACAAACAAATTTCGTATGAGAAAGTTATGCCATTTCAAAGTTCAAAGGGTTAAAATAGGCAAACAGGACCTCTCTAGGATTACTTGAGAATAGACGATACATGATACTGGGTCTGACGATACGATACTTGTGGTTAGCAATACTTGGAATTCCACAACATGATACCAGATTTTCACGATACGATACTTTTGTTTTCCACGATACACGATACCACTACGGATGATACGACCTCAGCGATACGATACTGCTAAGGCGATACGGTACTTCCAAGGTGATAACACTTCCACTATGTGATACTCTAGTCACAGTGATACGATACCAGGACTGGATATGATATGATACTTTCATTTTGACGATATGATACCAATTGGGCTTGCGATACGATATCGATCTATCTAGCAATATGATACTAGAAGTGGTCACGATATGATACCTCTATTGGTTCATGATACGATATCGACCTATCTTGCGATACGATACTACTAGCAAGACGATATGACACCATGAGATCTAAGGCACGATACGATACCAAGTTCTACATGATACAATACGTTCTAGATGATACGATACCACTTGCTCTCACGATACGATACTGCTAGACCAATGATACACGATACCTCAGGCTTCACAATACAATACCGCTTGTGGATCATGATATGATACCACGAGGTGCACGATAGTATACCACTCAACTTGTAGTCTGGGATACCTCAACTTGCTGATACAGGATACTGGACAAGTATCGCAATACACCAGAGTTCTAGTATTGCGATGCCTGAACTCAACCGGACAGGATACGTGGAGTTTTTGAAGTCCAAATTCAAACATTTTTGCAAATATGTGCACCTTATTTCCTCCTTGTCACTCCTATGTGCATGTAGATGTAGAATCACCCTCCAAACTCACGATACGACACTCCTGATACCAAACGCAAGTAGTCTTAATCTGCACGATACTTCACTCAGTTAATGATGTTTTGAGAGGATTTCAAGAGTATTTCTTCAGTGTTTCAGCTCTTACTCCCTCTATGCTTCTTGCTCACAGCCACAAGTGAAAAACGAGGTGAATGTACAATCAAAAGTGAAAAAATTCTGAGAAGATCAAGATGGGAGAAGATGGTGGTGATGATGATGAAGGAGAAGAAAAACTCAAAAATTGAACTGAAAATGGTGATTTTTTTACCTTCCAACATCGCTACTCTACGTCTTACCATCGCACGCTCATCCTCCATGCTGTCTCCTTGACAATGATGCCAAATTTGGTGTCACTCTAGGACAATGGCAAGTACCAACGTGAGGAGATCCACCTCATAAATGTCAATCCGCGGGGACATGAGGACTGGTATGAAGACCGTGAGCAAGTGAAGGCAAAAGTGTGTGAGTGAAAGCACACAAGAATGCACACATACACACGTGCACAAGGTAAGAGCAAAGAGAGGAACAATGGAAAGCTTCTATTACAAAATAACTCTCTTACAAAGCTTAAATCTATAACAAGCTAACCACAAAAATGAGCTCTCTAGTTCCTTTTACCTTTTTGAGTAGTTTTGGCCCTCTCCAGACCTAGTGACCGACCTAGTTAAAAATTTGGTTCTAGGGCTTATTTGAGGGCTCAAACGAAGTCTAAAAATTATGAAAATTGGTAGGATGATACTTCTTATACTCCTCAAGCTTGAGAACTCCTCGGCTTGCACAAAATGGAGTTGCAAAAATGTGTTATGGTATTTACAATGGTTTTTGGTGATTAAAATCACTATTTTTATAGGGCTTTCTTCTGAAAATTTGACATGTGCTTCTTGGAGCTCCCTACATGCTCTGTCTTCTTGTGTGTCCACCTCTTTGATGTGCTCTAGTGCTTTGTCCTTGACCTTGAGCTTCAACAAAGAAGCTTGGAGCACAATACACAATACTGAATGTATTACCACTAGAATGTACAAAGATAAGTAACCCATTAGGGCTATAGGTGTATATACAAGGGGGGGAGACCTCCTAAAGAGGGAAAAAATTACCTTGGTGGTCCTAGTGTGTTCACACACATCACTACCTAAATATATCAACAAATCCCCCCTCAGAGTGATGTGGTGAACAAGGAGCTGGTAGTCATGTATAAGGAAGTGCCAAGGTATGTGGAATCAATCCATAAAAGGAAGTAAGCCCAAAGCTTTGTGGAAAGCTTCAAACTTCTCCCTAGGCAGATCCTTTGTGAAAAGGTCTACAATGTTCTCCTATGTGGGCACATATGCCAAGCTAATCTCTCCAGCATAGAACCTCTCCCTGACATAATGATAATGCACCTCAATGTTCTTAGTGCAAGCATGAAACACAGGGTTCCTCACAACTACCAATGCGCTTTGATTGTCAGTGAAGATGGTGGTGGCAAAAGAGTGAGCAACACCCAAATCAGCCATAAGGCGTCTAAGCCACACACTGTCCACAGTCGTTGTCAAAGCTGCCTTATACTCAGCCTCACAACTAGAAGTGGCCACAATACGCTACTTCTTGCTCAGCCAAGATATGCATGAGCTACCAAGCATGAAGCAAAAACCACTAGTGGACACAGGAGTGTCATAGCACTGAGCCTATCCAGAGTTAGAAAAAGCATGTAAATTTGGTGATAGTGATCCCCCCTTGGGATAAAACAATCCAAGTAGCTGGGTACCAATCAAGTAGCGAAAGATACACTTAACTGCCTGCGATGCTTGACACCTAGGAAATGCATAAACTTGCTCATCTGTGAGACAACAATTAATATATGGTCGAGTAATGCATAAGTAAATCAAGCATCCAACAGCCGACTGATAGAGAAAAACATCAAATGCATCTCCAGCATCATGAAGACTCAATCGTAAACATGTCTCCGTAGGAGTGGCAAGAGGTTCACAGTCTTCAAGGCCAAAACACTACAATAGTGTGTCAATATATTTCATTTGACACAAAGCCATTCCATCATCAGCATGCATAGACTTAATGCCCAAATAATGATGCAAATGTTGTTGATATATTTAGGTAGTGGTGTGTGAACACAGTAGGACCGCTGGGACACTTTTTTCCCTCTTTAGGAGGTTTTTTTCCCTGGCTTGTATATACGCATATTGCCCTAATAGGCTACTTATCTTTGTACATTCTCTAGTAATACATTCAGTCTTGTGTGTTGTGCTCCAAGCTTCATCTTCTTTCTTGTGATGTTGTTGTGCTTTTGTAGACATCTAACTCCAACAATTGGTATCAGAGCAGGTTGCCGCTTCATCTAGGGCGTCATCGACACCTTTCCGGTTGCAGTCTCAGCATCGCATGAATTTTGGTAAGCATACTCGCATGTTTTTGAGATCAAAACTACTTCGGTCTGTGGTGCCGAAATGGCGATCTAAGCTCGTTTTGGCCTCCGAACGCACTATCATAATGCTTGTGCAGGCTATTTTGTCTTTTTGTGCCAAAGATATATACTAGTTTCTGTCCGCCACTTTAAGCATCTCGAAGTCTGCTACAGGTCTAGCAGAATTTGTCTAAGCAGTTCTGTTCAACTTTTTGAGATACAGTCAATTTTCTACATCAAGGTATTTTAGTCACCAGCCATGGCTGAAAGCAGTGATGTATTTCGTATGTTGGTTGTTGCGGATAAGTTGGATGGTACCAACTACCCATTGTGGGCTTATATGATGCGACATGTATTGTTTGCAAAAGGACTGTGGAACATTGTGCAGGGTTGTTGAAAAACGTCCTATCACACCTGCAACTGTTACAACTGCAGGTATTGAAGCTGATGCAGAAGGTGTCGAAGATGATTATATTCTCCATATTCCATGTTCGTGTTGCGGCTTTCTGTTGCACCTTACTATAGAGCAAATTCCTTGGGATGACAGAGATGCCTAGGCACATGCATTGATACTTTGTCTGTCAAATGTGCCATTATTCCTCACATTCGCTCTTGCAGAATAGCTAAGGATGCATGGGATACACTTACCACATTGTACCAAGCTAGGAATGAGGCTCGTGTTGCTTACCTCCGAAAACAGTTGGAGACGTGAGCACATGAATGAAGGTGATTCTATGGAAAGTTTTCTAACGAAGATCAAAGACTTGAAGGAACAGTTGATTTCAGCTGATGAGGTTATACCAAATAGCTCACTTGTGCAGACCGTTCTGAATGGTCTTCTTGATTCATATCGGAGTTTTGCTTCTACTCTTCGATTAATGATGAAAGGGAATCCAAATGCCTTATCATTGAGGAGTTAATCTCTGTTCTGTGTGCCAAGAAGATCAGTCCAGGCAGAACAGGTCCATTATGCGAGTTGTAGATCAATCTTTCCTGGCTAGTCAGAAGGGCAAAGGAAAATGGAGCTTTTCAACTAGTAAGCAGAAATCTACAAATGCTGCACATTCGAAGAACCAAGATAAAGATGATGAAAAACAATAGAAAAGCAGAAATTGTTTTGCAAGTATTATAAATGGAATGATCATATCATAAAGAACTGTCCAAAACTGGCCTGCTAAAGAGGCAAGAAGAAAGAGGCTGGAATGGTTGTTGCAGAGGCCTCTACACCAAAAACAAAGTCTGCTAATCTTGTGCAGGAAGAAGAATGGGTGTTTACTACTATCTGCAGTTTTGACCCATTCTCTCATGAGCACTACATGTCTGCAGTAGACTCAGATGTTTGGTACTTGATAGTGGGGTGACCAAACATATTACCTCGCAAACACAGTTTCTTCTCTTCACTCAAGCCTGCCCCTACAGGGAATACTGTTACATGCGCCAACAACTCCTCTTATCCTGTTATGGGAGTTGGTAAGATCATTTTGACTACTATTGATGGTAGTTCTTGCACTTTGTCAGATGCTTTATTTGTGCCAGGGATCAAGAAGAACCTGTTATTAGTTTTTGCATTAGCCAGATTGGCTTGGTTGTGAAATTTGTTGATGACAGGTGTATAGTTCATGATCTGTCAAATGGCGATGTGATTATTGCTTCTGGCATTTTATGTCGTGGGATGTATAAGCTCATAGACTATGAAAGATCTGTGAATGATTTGGCATGTGCACTACATGATTCTCAGGCTATGTCAGATGCAAAGCTTTGGCATGCACGCTTTGGTCATCTGAATTTTGCTAGTTTGCTACCCCTATAGAAATCTAAAATGGTGTCCTCTTTGCCCAAACTTGAGGCACCCGAACAACATGTTTCTGAAGGCCGTATTTTGGAAAAAATGCAGCGTCCTCATTTCCAAAAGATGGTTCAGTTTGGGCTACTCAGAAATTGTAGCTTGTACATAGTGATGTCTATGGTCCTATGCAGACACCTTCTTTTGGGAATTACCTTTACTTCGTGACTTTCATCGATGATTTTTTCCTGGCATGCATGGGTATATCTATTGAAGGAAAAATCCAAAGTGTTCATGTGCTTCAAAAGTTTTTGGTTTTGGCTGAAAATCTGTTAGCATGTAAAATGGGCACCCTCCATTCTGATCGAGGGGGGGAATATATGTCTTCTGATTTTAATGCATTTTTGGCCTGAACGTGGGATAAAACACCAGTGTACAATGTCATATACACCTCAATAGAATGGAGTTGCTGAATGAAAGAACAAGTCAATCATGGAGACGGCGGGGTGTATGGTCAAGAGTTAGGCTTTACCACATAGTTTCAGGCTTGAGGGTATCATGTGTGCAGCATATGTACTGAACAGGTGTCCCACTAAAGCACTGCAGTCTATCACTCCATATGAGGCTTGGCATGATCACAAGCGATTTGTTGCTCATCTTCGTGTTTTTGGTTGTTTGGCATATGCATTAGGACCTGAACAACATCACAGAAAATTGGATGATAAAGTAGTAAAATGTATTTTTGTTGGGTAAAAGTAAACTCTATCGTCTGTATCATCCACATACTAAATGCATTCTAGTTAGCCGTGATGTTGTTTTTGTGGAAGATGTATTCAGCCATTGCTTTCATGTACTAAGGACACATCTATTAGCTCCAAAGACATGTATGGTACTTTGTTGCCTCTTTTTATAGGTGGACAGTCTAGTGCTAGTCCCAATGAGGCAACTTCTCAGCCTTTGCAGATTTCATGTGATGATGCAGATCATTAAATTTTTGATGCAGATTTACATGATGCACTAGTTGATGAGAGAGTTGATATTGAGCATGCAAAAACTATACCAAAATGGCTGGCGTAGACTTTGTGTGACAGCAAAATAGATGCACCTCTGTCATATCATACTCGTTCACGCTCTCATAGTGCCTCTTTTGTATCAGATTGCTATGCTATGGCTACATCTAGTCTCTGTGATGAGAATGAGCTTGTTTCATTTGATGAAGCACAAAATTCAGAAAATTGGTTGGCTGCTATGCAATCTAAATATGATGCTATAATGAAGAATGGTACTTGGTCTTTAGGTGACTTGCCTCCTAGAAAGAAGGCCATTGGCACTAAGTGGGTATACAAGCTAAAGCATAACCGGATGGTACAGTTGACACGTATAAGGCTAGGCTTGTTGTAAAGGGTTATGCACAAGAAAGAGGCATTGATTTGATGAGACCTTTGCACCTACATGCCGTATGACTACTGTTTGGAGCATCTGTGCACTTGTAGCTCATCATGGTTGGAATGTACATCATTTTGACATTAAAACAGCATTTTTGAATGGTGACTTGCATGAAGAAGTGTATGTTTTTCATCCCAGTGGCTTTGTACAGAAAGGGCATGAAAACCAGGTGTGCAGGTTAAAGAAGGAATTATACGGTTTAAAGCAAGCACCACGTGCTTGGTATGAGAAGATACATGCCTATCTGATTGCACATGGTTTTGAGAACAGTCCAACTGAAAGCACCTTATATGTTAAGCGTGCTAATGGTGTGCTTCTGATCATTGTTGTCTATGTTGACAACATGCTGCTCACTAGTCCTATTGAGAAGCATACTGCTGATTTTAAGGCTGACTTGCATGCCTTATTTGAGATGTCTGATTTGGGGCATTTGCATCACTATTTGGGCATTCAATTTATGCAAGTTGATGGTGGAATGGCTTTGTGTCAAACGAAATATATTGACACATTATTGCAGCATTTTGGCCTTGAAGACTATAAGCCTATTGCCACTCCTATGGAGATAGGTTTATGATTGAGTCTTCATGATGCTGAAGATGCATTTGATGTTGTTCTCTATGAGTAGGCTGTTGGATGCTTGATTTACTTCTACATTACTCGGCCAGATGTTCAGTTTGCTATCTCACAGATGAGCAGGTTTATGCATTGCCCAGGAGTGAAGCATTGGCAGGCAATTAAGCGCATCTTTTGCTATTTGAGTGGTACTCGGCTACTTGGGTTATTTTATCCCAAGGGGGGATCACTACCGCCAGATTTGCATGCTTTTTCTAACTCTAATTGGGCTGGTTGCTATGACACTCGTGTGTCCACTAGTGGTTTTTGCTTCATGCTTGGTAGCTCATGTATATCTTGATTGAGCAAGAAGCAGCCTACTGTGCCCACTTCCAGTTGTGAGGCTGAGTATAGGGCAACTTTCATAGCGACTGTTGAGTGTGTGTGGCTCAGGCACCTTATGGTTGATTTGGGTGTTGGTCACCACCATCTTCACTGATAGTCAGAGTCCATTGGCAGTTGCGAGGAACCCTGTGTTCCATGCTCACACTAAGCACATTTAGGTGCATTATCACTATGTCAAGGAGAGGTTCTCTGCTGGGGAGATCAGCTTGGCATATGTGCCCACGCAGGAGAACATTGCACACCTTTTCACGAAGGCTCTGCCTAGGGAGAAGTTTGAAGCTTTCTGCAAAGCTTTGGGCTCACTTCCTTTTGTGGAATGATTTCCACATAGCTTGGCACTTCCTTAGACATGAGTGCCAGCTCCTTGTTCACCACATCACTCCTAGGGGGGATTTGTTGATATATTTAGGTAGTGATGTGTGTGAACACACTAGGACCGCCGGGGCACTTTTTTCCCTCTTTAGGAGCTTTTTTCTCTCGGCTTGTATATACGCCTATTGCCCTAATGGGCTACTTATCTTTGTACACTTCAGTCTTGTGTGTTGTGCTCCAAGCTTCTTCTACTTCCTTGTGCTCCTTGCGTGCTTCCATAGACGTCTAACTCCAACAAATGCCCCAAACTAGACATCTCAAATGAGGCATACAAATCAACCTTGAAATAAGCAATATGCTTCTCATAAGGACCAGTGAGAATCACGTCATCAACATAAAGAATAATGATCAAAAGCACATCATTAGCACGCTTAACATATAAGGTGCTTTCAGTTGGACTATTCTTAGAACCATGTGCAATCAAATACGCATGTATCATTTCATACCAGCATGTGGTGCTCGCTTTAAACCATATAATGCCTTCTTTAACCTGCACACCTGGTTTTCATGCCCTTTCTACACAAAGCCAGGAGGATGAAAAACATACACTTCTGCATGCAATTCACTATTCAAAAATGCTGTTTTAATGTCCAACTGATGTACATTCCGACCATGATGAGTTGCAAGTGCACATATGCTATGAACAGTAGTCATTCGACAAGTAGGTGCAAAGTTTTGATGAAAATCAATGCCTCTTTCCTATGCATAACCCTTTGCAACAAGCCTTGTCTTATACCTCTCAATTGTTCCATCAGGTTTACGCTTCAGCTTGTATACCCACTTAGTGCCAATGGCGTTATTGCTAGGAGGCAAGTCACATAAAGACAAGGTACCATTTTTCATGAAAGCATCATACTCAGATTGCTTTGTAGCCATCCAATATTGAGAATTTTGTGCTTCATCAAAGGAAACAAGTTCAATCTCATCACAAAGACTAGAGGCAGCCATAGCATAGCAATCTGATGCAAAAGAGGCACTATGAGAGCCTAAACAAGTACAATATGACAAAGGCGCATCTAATTTGCTATCACATAAAGTATGCACCAACCATTTTGGCATAGTTTTCACCTGCTCAATATCGGCCCTCTCATCAACAAGTTCATCATGTAAATCTGCATCAGAAATGGAATGATCTACATCATCACATGAAACTTGCAAAGGCTGAGAAGTTGCCTCATTAGGACCAGCACTAGACTGT
Organism: Ceratopteris richardii; assembly: GCA_020310875.1. Classification (NCBI taxonomy): domain Eukaryota; kingdom Viridiplantae; phylum Streptophyta; class Polypodiopsida; order Polypodiales; family Pteridaceae; genus Ceratopteris; species Ceratopteris richardii. The sequence goes on along the minus strand of CM035429.1, from coordinate 64,955,735 downwards.
CCACTTGTAAAAAGAGGCAGCAAGGTGTCATACATGTCTTTGGAGCTAGCAGATGTCTCCTTCATATATGAAAGTAAAGGCTGAATAGCATCTTCCACAAAAACAACATCATAGCTAACCAAAATGTGTTTATTCTGTGGATGATACAGACAATGGCCTTTGCTTTTAGGACTGTACCCAACAAAAATACATTTTGCCAAACAACCAAAAACATGCAGATGAGCAACAGATGGCTTGCAACCATGCCAAGCCTCATATGGAGTTATAGACTGTAGTGCTTTAGTGGGGCACCTGTTAAGTACATATGCTGCACACATGATAGCCTCAAGCCAGAAACTATGTGGTAAAACGTGACTCTTGACCATACACCTCGCCATCTCCATGAGTGACTTGTTCTTCCGTTCATCAACTCCATTTTTTTGAGGTGTATATGGCACTCTACATTTGATGTTTTATCCCATGTTTAGGTAGAAATGCATTAAAGTTAGAAGAAATATATCCCCCCCTTGATGAGAATGAAGGCTGCCCATTTTACATGCTGATAGATTTTTAGCCAAAACGAGAAACTTTTTGAAGCACATAAACACTTTAGACTTTGCCTTCAATGGATATACCCATGCATGCCTAGAAAAATCATCGATGAAAGTCACAAACTAAAGATAGTTCCCAAAAGAAGGTGTCTGCATAGGACAACATACATCACTATGAACAAGCTGCAATTTTTGAGTAGCCCAAACTGAACCATATTTTGGGAAGGAGGAATGCTACATTTTTCCCAACATACAGCCTTCACATACATGTTTACCGGGTGCCTCAAGTTTGGGCAAAGAGGACATGATTTTAGATTTCTATAGACATAGCAAGCTAGCAAAATTCAGATGAACAAATCATGCATGCCAAAGCTTTGCATCTGACATAGCTTGAGAATCATGTATTGCACATGTTGAATCATTCAGAGATCTTTCATAGTCTATGAGCTTATACAACCCACGACATAAAATTCCAGAAGCAATAATCACATCACCATTTGACAGATCATGAATTGTACACCTGTCATCAACAAATTCAACAACTAAGCCAATCTTGGCTAAAGCCGAGATTGATAAAAGATTATTATTGATCCCTAGCACAAAATAAAGCATCTGACAAAGTGAAAGAACTACCATCAGTAGTAGTCATAATGATCTTACCAACTCCCATAACATGATAAGAAGAGTTGTTTGTGCATGTAACAATATTCCCTATAGGGGCAGGCTCAAGTGAAGAGAAGAAATTACGCTCTGAGGTAATATGTTTGGTCACCCCACTATCAAAGTACCAAACATATGAGTCTATTGCAGACATGCATTGCTCATAAGAAGATGGGTCAAAATAGTAGTAAACACCCATTCTTCATCCTGCACAAGATTAGGAGACTCTATTTTTTGTGTAGAGGCCTCTACAACAACCATTATGGCCTCTTTCTTCTTTGCCTCTTTAGCAGCCAATTTTGGATAGCTCTTAATGACATGATCATTTGCTTTACAATATTTGGAAAACAATTTTTGCTTCTCTGATTTCTTCTCATCTTTGTCTTCCTTCTTCGATTGTGCAGAATTAGCAGATTTCTGCTTACTAGTAGAAGAGCTCCATTTTCCTTTGCCCTTCTGACTAGCCAAGAAAGCTTGATCTGCAACACGCATAATAGACCTATTCTACCTAGACTGATCTTCTTGCAAAAGAACAGAAACTAACTCTTCAAGTGTTAAGGCATTTCGATTGCCTTCCATCATCAAACGAAGAGTAGAAGCAAAACTCTGATATGATCCGGGAAGACCATTCAAGATAGTGTGCTTAAGTGAATTGTCAAGAAGGACTTCATTAGAAGAAATCAAATATTCCTTCAAATCCTTGATCTTTGTCAGAAAATTGTCCATGGAATCACCTTCATTCATGTGCTCACTCTCCAACTATTTTCATATGTAAGCAACACGAGCCTCATTCCTAGTCTCGTACAATGTGGTAAGTGCATCCCAAGCATCCTTAGTTGTTTTGTAAGAGTGAATGTGAGGAATAATGGCATGTTTGATAGAAAAATCTATCAATGCATGTGCGTGAGCATCTTTGACATCCAAATGAATTCGCTCAATAGTAGGTGCAACAGAAACAACAACACGAATAGGAATCTGCAAAATATCACCATCTTCGACACCATCTACATCAGCTTCAGTAATTGTATCACAAGTGTAAGAGGACATCTTTCTCTAAGGTTGATGAGATTTCCCAATTCAAAATTTAGCACATTTGTGCCTTAAAAATCAATGTTTCCTACAAAAAACATAATTTACACTCTAGTCTTCATTGAAGTTGGGAGTGGTAAATACTTTGGATCCTAGATTGAAGGTTTAGAGTTCAAAACTTAGAGATGGGCATAACATTAAGTTCTGAAAAAGCGGGATATATGAGGGGTCTTGAGGATGCCTAAACTGTTCTTTCAAAGTTTGAATCCTAAACCCAGAAGTAGGTTGAGGATTAAACTTTAAGCTTTAGTCATTGAAATTTTACATCCTTTCTTGGATTCTAGTGTGTGAAAGGTAAGACTCAACCTCTTGATAAGTTGTGAGAAATCCGACTCCATTAATCATGAAACCACATCTCCTTGAAAAATCACTACTACTTAACTACTGAACTAAGCTCTCAAGTATTTATGTGAATTTGGAACAATTTTCTCTTTATTCAATCATTTCTTTATCTTTATCTCTCTCTCTCTCATAATTCTTTGTCTCTTTCTCTCTATCTCTCTCTCTCTCAATTATTTGTCTCTTTCTCTCTATCTCTCTCAATTGTCTCCATCTCTCTCTATCAAACTCTCTCTCTCACTACAACATATCAAGGGCATACCAACGTTTTGCATACCGACGGTCACGCGTCGGCATCACTATGACCATCAAAAACCTTTGGAAAACCACGGAGGCAATATACGCATCGGTACACATGCATCAGTATGAGCGTCGATAAATTATTGGAAATCATTGATGCTCATACCAGCGCCCATACCCATGCTCATACCGACATAATGTTTTAATTGGGCCCGAGAGAAAAAATTCGACATTCATCGCATTTTGAAACAAAACCTGTTACTGTCAAATTTGTGCACGTGAGCAACATCTCCTTGTTTCTCACTCTCTGTCTCTCTCTGCACACCTCTCTATTTTTCTACATCTGAAGCTTTGGTAAGTATATCGCACATGCTGTAGCACTCTTTTTTCTTTCTTTATGTTTTTCCTTTTCTAATTTCTGTTCTCTTTGCAAGAAATTTTGGCATCAAGTCTTTGGAATTTGATGAAGAACAACTTTAAGTGGATTTTGACAACAATGATTCAAACAATTACATCAAAGTGATTGTTTTGTTTTCGATTGATAGAGAGAGAGAGAAATGAAAGAAAGAGAGAGATCTAGAGAATCAATTATATATATATATATATATATATATATATATATATATATATATATATATATATATATATATATATATATATATATATATATATATATATATATATATATATATATATATATATAGAGAGAGAGAGAGAGAGAGAGAGAGATGAAAGAAAGAGAGAGATCTAGAGAAACATAAAGAGAGAGAGAAAGACAGAGAGAGAGAGAGAGAGCGATATACATATACATACACACTCACATATGTATACACACACATACGTGCATACACACATGCATATGCATACATACATACATACACACACATATACATATACATACACACATGCATATACATACACACATATGTGCATACATACATACACATGCATATGCATACACACATACACAAATGCATATGCATAATTACATACACACACAAATTGCATATACATACACACATGCACACATGCATATACATAAACATACATATGCATACACATGCATATGCATACACACATACACATACACATGCATATGCATATACACATACACATGCATATGCATACACACATGCATATGCATATACACACACATGCATATGCATACACACTATGCATACACACAGACATGCATATGCATACACTCACACATGCATATGCATACACACACATGCATATGCATACACACACGTATATGCATATATGCATACACACACATGCATATGCATACACACACACATGCATATGCATACACACACACACACGCATATGCACACACACACACATATGCAGATACATACACACGCACGCATATGCATACACACATGCACATATGCATACACACTATGCATACACACACATGCATATGCATACACACACATGCATATGCATACACACACATGTATATGCATACACACACATGCATATGCGCACACACACATGTGCATATGCATACACACACACACATATGCATACACACACATGCATATGCATACACACTATGCATACACACACACATGCATATGCATACACACACACACACATAAATATGCATATGCATACACACACACGCATATGCATACACACTATGCATACACACACGCATATGCATACACACACATGCATATGCATACACACTATGCATACACCACACATGCATATGCATACATGCATATGCATACATGCACACACACACACCCACATGCATATGCATACACACACACATGCATATGCACATACACACATGCATATGCATACACACACATGCATATGCATACACACACACACATATGCATACAAACTATGCATACACACATACACACATATGCATACACACATACACAAATGCATATGCATACACACATGCACATGCATATACATACACACATGCATGATGTAAAAGCAAAGTCGTGGCTCTAACTACCTAAAACCACGAATTAGTGAGCTGAGGGAATATTTCCTAACTTTGGGGATCACTTTTAGGTGGAGCCATTCGAATTCGAATTCAAAACTCCCTCCAAGAGTAGCTATAAAAAGAGCAAGAAGGAAGAGCCGATTAGAAAGCCTTGTACCTGACCACTTCATGTCATTTTCTAGAGATTGAAGAGCTTACCCCATAGCTCTATCATTCTACTCCCATTGTGCAAATATTCATTGCCAATGTGGTTGTAATCATATGTGAATTTATACATTTATCATTCTCTACTTCTCTGTTTTGTTCTCTATTATACTCACTTAGAGGAGTAACTTTAAAAGCTCATAACTTGGGCTATACGCATCCATTTTCAGTGTTTTAATGTGTGTTGGATAGCTCGCAAAGTCTAGTTTTTGTATATAGATGGTCATGGTCATTGCATTTGTAATCTGGGATAAATCTCCATTTTACTACTGACTGGTCTATCTCTTTAGAGCCCCGAGAATGGACGGCATGTTCCAGATTTTGTTAAAAGTTTTCTCAGTCCTCCATTGATCATTTGAAGTGTTTTAACTTGGATTAGCAAGCTTGCTAAGTCTATTTGCTATGAACAAAAGGAATTCATTTAATTCCTACAAGGTTGAGAGAACTGTTCATTTGTTCTAGTAGGTGTATGTCCAAAAATAGCAAGTTTTGGGAGCTACTCATTTCACAACTAGTCTGTCTTGACTTGAACTTTTGAGATTGATGTTCCGAAGTACTTGGTCTGATATTTCGGTGGATTTAGGAAGCTCAAAGGTTCTACTAATCAACTCGGAAGTCTCAGTTGGCTGGTGTGAAGCCGGTTGTAGCAGCACCAACTCATCTTCGGATTGCATCCACCATCTCTCTTCACACACATGCATGTGCATACACACATACACAAATTTATATGCATAAACACATGCATATGCATATGCATATACATACATGCATATACATACATGCATATGCATACACACATACACAAACGCATATGCATACACACATACACAAATGCATATGCATACACACATGCATATGCATATACATACATGCATATGCATACACACATGCATATGCATACACACATACACATGCATATGCATACACACGCATATACATACAAATGCATATGTATATACACATACACATGCATATGCATATACATACAAATGCATATGCATATACACATACACATGCATATGCATATACATACACACATACACATGCATATGCACAAACACATACACACATACACATACACACATGCATATGCATACACACATGCATATGCATACACACATGCATATGCACACACACATGCATATGCATATACATACATGCATATGCATATACATACATGCATATGCATATACATACATGCTTATGCATACACACATGCACACATTCATATGCATACACACATTCATATGCATACACACATGCATATGCATACAAACATGCATATGCATACAAACATGCATATGCATACACACATGCATATGCATACACACATACATGCATATTCATACATACATGCATATGCATACACACATACATATACATACACACATATATGTGAAAATATCTAAAAAATAAATCTATAGATTTTTTAGGGTTTATATATATATATATATATATATATATATATATATATATATATATATATATATATATATATATATATATATATATATATATATATATATATATATATATATATATAACGTCTCCACATTGGATCAGGTGGGATCTCCACATACACCTTCGGGAGCGCATGACCATGAGGACTCCAAAATATATCACATACGTGATGGAGCTCCGGTCATGGATGCGGCCAGAAAGTCGATGCATCAATGCATTCGACAGCTTTGCTCCATAGATTTTGGACATTCTATCATGTTAAAATGGAGCGAGCAGGATAAGGATTCCAAAAATTATATCCCATAGTCGATATATGAAGAGTACCGCCCAGCATGTGGCCATCCTATTATGAGCTTTGAATGGATTCAGCATACGGCATGCCAGGTGATGTTTCATCGGTAGTCTGAGGCTCGTAATGCTTTAAGAGCAGGCTTATAGAATCGAGTATGGTTAGATGTTCAAGAGTGGGAATCGATTCAGGATGAGCAACAACATACTCCTGATCGATATCATCAGCAGCAAGATGCAGCGGCCACACATTTAGATACGGTTGATTAAGGAGCAATGATGTCACTAGCTTTTTTTTTCTGCTCCTTAATGCATCCGCATCTTCCATATACACTTTGATTTGTGTTTCTAGAATCTTGCTTCTATTTGATAGGCATGTCTTTCTTGGTTCATATTGATCATATATCTTTTTGAGATTTGTATTCTCTTTCTGTAGTTTCTCATGATTGTTCTTCAATTCATCGATTTGACTCTTTAAAGTACCATTTTCCAATTGCACTAGACATATGGTCTGAGTTGCTATTGCTAAGTCCTTTTTCATCCGCTTAAGATCTTGTTAGGTCTTTAGTACCTGATCAAGCAGTTTTTTGCTCAGTGTTTTGAACTAGTTTTTTTCTATATGTGCTTGCTCATATTCTTTATCTTCTTCCACTAGTTGTTGGGTGTCCATGTCACTTTGAATCATGTGTTTGGCTATCGGTTTTAGTTGTGCCACATCCACATTCAACCAAGTTTGAGGCATGATTGTAGTCTGCCTTGTGAGAACATCTTTTCCTTTGCTCATGTGTATGGTCTCGTTGAATGGCTACCAAAAATGTAATTGAGTCATTTGGTCAACCTCTTTTCATGGGAACCCCTTAGACTTCCTTCATGGTGCACGTCTAAGGGTGATGGCTCTACAATAACTTTGATTGGCCATAAAAGCTCTTTGGTCCTTATTTTGGTCTCTTGTTGAACTTCTTCTTTGGGATGAATAAAGGCTATTGTTTCTTCTGAGGGTATTTCTTGAATTTGCAACTTTGTTGAATCATTGATATGAATCGTATGAGTGTTGACTGGTGTATGAGTCCTTATAGCTTCTTCTTTTTCTTCCACACTTTCTGTCATTCTTTGGGGTTCATTGGCTGCTTCTTGTTGATCACCATTTGATCCAATTTGTCCCAATGTCCATCATCATTAGCCTCAATATTTAGATCGGCATTCAAAGTTGATTGATCATCTTCTCCATTTGTTCTCGAGCATGAACTTGATTTCTCTAGGTTCAAATCCTTATAATGATTTATTTTGGAAAGTATTTTGCCTATTTGTTGCCTTCCTTTGGCTTCACTCAAGTGCCTATAATGATGACCTTGAACTATGAGGTTCACCTGCCCTTCCATGTAGGTGTCAGTGGCTTGAAGGGCTACTTCTAACTTAGCTTCTATGATAGGTGGGGTTGGGCCAAAGTTGATTTGGGAATCGTATGAATTCTTTTTGCTGATGTTGTGAGAGATACCTCCTCCAAATCCTACATTCTTTTAGAGCCTCTCATAGTCAGGGCACTAGTGGTAGCTTCATCAACAATCACTACACCACGCTTCTTCTTTCGGACTATGGCAGATTTGAAATACCTTTCCATGTCCATAGTGGACTACATATCTCATAAATATTCTCTAATATTCAATGCATGATAGATTAGAGTGGTCAATGTTGTACTCCCATTCAAGAAATTTTTGATGCCCCATCGCTTCTTTGCTTCAAAGAATTGTTCCTGTACATAAGGGGTGACGGTTGCCAATTTGTTTGACTACATGTTATAGTAGCTGAACTACTATCTTTTGAGGCATTGTATATCTATGCATGTTCGAGAAGCTAAAATTGTGATGCACCAGTCACACTTTTTCCTAAATATCCATTCAATTAATATCCACAAATGTTTGCTTTTTACTTCATGACTCTCATCCTTGACATCAGTAATACCATCTTTTATCCATCCAAATGCTTCATTAGTGATTTCATAGGCGACGCGGATGGTTTGCCCATTTCCTTGTAAATCCATGACTCTAGTCTCTTGTATTGAGGGTTTGTTGATCACAAGATGTAATATATTCATGACTTGAGTGCATTGTTTGAAGTCTAGATTATAGATGGGAGACTTCAAATAAGCTATGTATCTCAAGCTACTTTTACATCATGCTAATGTGAAGCAAGAAGTTAATGCTTATGTGGATAAGAGGTTCATTGCATGTTTCTTCATGAAAATCCTAAGAAATTTGATGAGTTTGGAAATGAAGTCTTAAATGAACTACTTGTACCTCAAGTGGCAGTCCTAGTGGATTCATGGGCGTCCATAAAAAAACTCTATGGATTGATAATCAAGAATAGATCTATGTGGCAAGGATCTTGTTCTTGAGAAAAATTTAACGTTTTCACATCACGAAAGTAAAATACTCCATGGACACTAAGGTAGAATTTGTAACTCTTCCTTTGGTAGGTGGGTCAGCTGCATCCTTCTTAAAAATCCATGAAATTAAAGACCTATGTGCACATTCTAAGGCACATCATCTCTAAACATGGTATTTCAATAGACAAAGAGAAAGTCAGAGTAATTGTAGAACAAGACTTCATGGCCATAATGTTTATATCATTGCTTAATTCACATGTACACATTAATAACATGAACTCTCTACACATTAATCAATCACTTCCAATGGACAAAAGACTATGAGAATTCTTTCCTAGATTTGAAAAGAGGCTTGATTTTTACACCTTTATTAAAAGCTTCCTAAGTGGGATAAGACATTCCATATTCATGTGGATGGTTCAAACTATGCAATAGGATGTATATTAGCCCAACCAATGGATGATGGTAAGATGGATTTCCCTATTTCATAGGCCAATCAACAACTTAATAATGTTGAGAGGCATTATACTATGAAAGAATGAGAAGGACTAGGAATGGCCCACATTGTGAAGAAGTTTTAGGAGTTATCAAATATCTACCAAATTCAAGATGTTTCTAGAACATGAAGCCCTCTTGGATTTATTCAACAAACCATGTGCCATAGGTAGATCACTAAGATTGTTCCTACTATTTATGGAGTATCAATTCAAAGTAGTAGTGAGAAAAGAAAAGAATCATATCCATGTGCACCATCCTTCAAGAATTAACAATGAAGAAGCAAAGAGGGATAATTTGTTACTTTATCCGAGCCTAAGTCCAATGCTTCCATTTTACCGTTGATATTCTTTATATTCATGCATTGGGGTTGTTGGATTAACTCTAACTGCCATGAACACTCTCAGTTGTTGGCATATCACATATGTCCCATAGGCTATCCTTTAATTTTCCCTGTGGTTCTTGTGAGAAGAGATGGTGGATACCTCCAAAGATGAGCCTAATGTTGCAAAAACCTACTCTACACTTGCCAAGGTAGCAAATGCATATGCATACACACATGCATATGCATATACATACATGCATATGCATACACACATGCATATGCATACACACATACACATGCATATGCATACACATGCATATGCATACACACGCATATACATACAAATGCATATGCATATACACATACACATGCATATGCATATACATACACACATACACATGCATATGCACAAACACATACACACATACACATACACACATGCATATGCATACACACACGCATATGCATACACACATGCATATGCATATACATACATGCTTATGCATACACACATGCATATGCATACACAAATGCACACATTCATATGCATACACACATTCATATGCATACACACATGCATATGCATACAAACATGCATATGCATACACACATGCATATGCATACACACATACATGCATATTCATACATACATGCATATGCATACACACATACATATACATCACACATATATGTGAAAATATCTAAAAAATAAATCTATAGATTTTTTAGGGTTTATATATATATATATATATATATATATATATATATATATATATATATATATATATATATATATATATATATATATATATATATATATATATATATATATATATATATATATATATATATATATATATATATATATATATATATAACGTCTCCACATTGGATCAGATGGGATCTCCACATACACCTTCGGGAGCGCATGACCATGAGGACTCCAAAATATATCACATACGTGATGGAACTCCGGTCATGGATGCGGCCAGAAATATTATGCGTCAATGCATTCGACAACTTTGCTCCATAGATTTTGGACATTCTATCATGTTAAAATGGAGCGAGCAGGATAAGGATTCCAAAAATTATATCCCATAGTCGATATATGAAGAGTACCGGCCAGCATGTGGCCATCCTATTATGAGCTTCGAATGGATTCAGCATACGGCATGCGAGGTGATGTTTCATCGGTAGTCTGAGGGTCGTGATGCTTTTAGAGCAGGCTTACAGAATCCAGTATGGTTAGATGTTCAAGAGTGGGAATCGATTCAAGATGAGCAACAACATACTCCTGATCGATATCATCAACAGCAAGATGGAGCGGCCACACATTTAGATACGGTTGCAACATCGCATTTAGGTAGCAGCGGATACGAGAGTATGTGCTATCAATTTGTAAGTATCATTTTAATTATTGAATTTGTTTGTGTTAAGCACATCATGTATGTTTATCTAACATTTTGCATATTTATTATAGGAGTTGGTAGTGGGTCGTCCTCTGATGCGAACCGAAATAGCTTATGGATATCATCATGGATTGGCTCCAGTGTTGCAAGACTTAGAGGGACACGGTGCGATCATTTCATGCAAGAATCTATGATGAGGTAAACTTATAGCTCGATTTTGTATTTTTAGTTGTTGTTTATAAATGTCATGTCAATTTGTCTCATTTTACGCATATGCTTTGTTGCAGGATTGTAGGTGTAAATGTTTTGATCCCCTTGCATATATATATGGTAGTGCTTTGCCACAATTTTGTATTACACTCCTATGTGATAATGATGCACCATAATTTTGTATTCGTCTCCTATATGGAAGTGCTTTGTCACATTTTTTATTTGGTTCCTATATGGAAGTGCTTTGTCACACTCTTGTACATCCTTCATTTATGGAATATACAACTTTTTGTACATGATTCATGGTTCATTTCTGCTCATCTTTTTTGTGACTGATAGTATTTTGCTCCATGATGTTGTTTAGCAAAAGTCAATACACTCTGCCCAAAAAAAAATTTGCAGATATGGTCATCGGTATAAGCGTCGGTACACCCAGTAGTCGTCGGTATAAGCACCGGTACTTCCAGCATGGTCGTCGATATGGGCATCAGTATTTTCGACGATTATACCGACGATTATATCGACGCTTATATTGGTGCTATGTTTTCGACGTGCATACCGACCGCAACACCGACGTCACGAGCAAATTGCAACCGTTCATTTTCCTCGATAAAAGCCTCGGTATACCCTCAATATGTTGTAGTGTCTCTCTCTCAATCCTCTTTGTCTCAAGTCTCTCTCTCTCTCATGCCTCTCTCTAAATACTCTCTGTCTCAAGTCTCTCTCTCTCTCTCTCCCTCTCTCTCTCAAGGCTTCCATCTATCATTCATCCAAAGCTCTGCATATCTAAGTTATCTTATGTTGACATTCATATATGTATTGAATCTATTGGTGATTGGTTTCTCCCCTCTCATACTAAAAATTACCATTTTCATGCTACATATGTTTATGGTTTCATTACGATTGTTTGTATGGTGATTGGAGTAGAGGAATTGGATCTTATAGATTTTTTCTCTGAGTTTTTACATATGCATTTCAATATCTACTCTTGCATATGATCTTCCCTCATGAATGTGTGAATATCTTATTCTTTTGTCTATGTATATATATGACTTGAAACGGGTTCAAACATTCCATGTATATATATATGACTTTGAAACGGGTCCAAATGTGTGAATATCTTATTCTTTTGTGTATGTATATATATGACTTGAAACGGGTTCAAACATTCCATGTATATATATATGACTTTGAAACGGGTCCAAACATTCCATGGATAAAGTTAGAAAATATATAAAAAGAATGAAACGGGTCCAAACATTCCATGGATAAAGTTAGAAATATATAAAAAGAATGTTTGTATTTTGGAATTAATTCAAGCTAATCCGAAAGAGTAATCTCAATCATCGAACTTCCTTTAATAACAAAAAGGGGAGAAATGGATTAAGATCGATTGGCACCATTTATGCTATCCACATGTAGGATTATCATTAGACAAGTAAACATTAAGTTGTTTCGGATGCATCAAAATATCGGGCGACCACAATCGCTCAGAACAAAACTATGCTCAGCTATTTGCATACACTAGGCTATGTGGTTGGGCCCTTCGCCTCTTGAGGTGGAAGTGAGGGTTCAACTCTTTCCCATATTGTAATGCCTCCGAGCAATTTAAACCAGTTTCTCGTGCTCACCTTTGGGTAGTCCTTTCTCTGTGGGATATGAGGCATCCCATGGATACTATGCTCATTCATTTTTAGAGGTATTATTTCAATCAATTCAAGGTATAAAAGAGATTAAGCTTAGGTTAAACTTCGTCTTTTAGAAAAAAACTATGGTGAGCTGGAGATTGACTTTCATTGTCCAGCTTCTCCAATATAAATCCTCTGAACTTTCAATTTTTCTTGGGACCGCCCTCGTGTGAACTTTAGGCTACGTGTGCGATGAGACAAATGGTCTCCGGACTTTCAACGAATTTCAATAGTGTCATCTCTTTCAGCCGCAATTTTGACCATAATTTTTGACCGTATTTTGTATAAAGTAAGACGATGCTTTCAACTTTCCCTTCACATTCCTTTAGCAGACGAACGTTCATCAGAGGTGAAGAAGCGCACACAGCTGCTCTGGCGATGGCTGATCATGTACTGCTATCGTTGGCGGGCGTACTTCTCATGAAGATACTTCTATCGACTGCCGTTGTTTCAGCCACTGCTGGCGATGTTTTGCATGTTCGCGAGCGACTTGTAGCTGACAACGCCACTGAAATCGTACTCGCCGATGCACGAAACACCAATCAACCGATTCTGCTGAGTGGTGGCGGCGCCTACGCCTGGCAGTTCTTTCCAGTCACATATGGCGAGGGCACATCACAGCGTCTGCTGGTAGTACTCAGCACCCTCTTCAACACGACCATTCTATGGATGGCCAATCGTAACCACCCAGTCTCCTCAAACGCTACGCTTGTTATCTTGCGGCATCCTTCGTCACGTCTCGTGCTCAGAGATGGTAATGGTACCGTCGTATGGTCGCCCTCTGCTACCAACATATCTTCGATCACCATGAACAACACCGGGAACCTGTACATTCTAGATGACGAGTCCACGAATCCGCAGTGGCAGAGCTTCGATGATCTCTCCGATACTATCCTTACTGGCCAGCGCCTCCGCGTTAACCACACCATAACCGCCAGCCTCTCGTGGGACGACTGGAGCTCCGGGCACTACATGCTTCGAGAGGAGCCCGGTGGTATTGTATTCTATGCTTCATTTGACGCACAACAGAACATGGTGCCGTACGCACTCCAGAACTATGTTGAGGCCAATACCTCTCTTGCATCAGCCCTTCACTCCGCCTGCAACCATACCGACATCATCTATAATGAGGATTTTAGTGGGTTTACCCTGGCGCAGGAGGGCGCCGCCTCTCCTCAATGCCTGAAAGAGCAAAATTATATTCCTAAAACTCGCGGATTCATCTTCACGTCCCGGTTTAGTGGTGAAGGATTTCGCTTCGCTCGTCTAACACCGGATGGCGACATCACCTCCTTCTTCATCTCCAATTCTACAGGCTTTCAGCTTGACAGCCAACTTCTCGTAGGCCATTATGGAACCTCCTGCAAACTTCCGTCCTATTGTGGTGTGAATGCGTTATGCAGCGCTGTTCAAACCTGCAGCTGTCCCCAACTCTTCGAAGCCATCGATCCTAACGATGCAACTCAGGGTTGTCGCCTTCAAACTCCTTTGAATTGCAGCATTTCCATGGAACATCAGTTCTTACAAGTTCAAGGGTCGGATTACTTCGCAAATCAATACCACCCACCTCGTTCGTTCGCGGATAAAGCCGAAGATTGCACAAACTTGTGCTTGCAAAACTGCTCCTGTACAGCAGCGTTCCACAACAACGAAACCGGCGCGTGCTACCTTTACGAACAAGTTCGCACGATCGATTACTTGTCGAATCCATCCGTCAACGCTTTTCTGAGAGTGTCGTCACTTCCTGCCGTTCCTGGAGAAGGCGGCAACGCCTCTTCATCCAGATGGGTAAGTGAGTCGGTCTGTGCATCAAGGGTCCATTTCAAATACTGAACAAAATTTATTTTTCTGTCTGTAAATATGATCTACTGCAGGTTATTATCGGCGTAAGCATTGGCTCATCCGTGTTAGCCATCATATTGGTAGGCCTGTTGACCTGGATATGGAGAAAGCGCCTGGAGGGTAATGAGGAATCTGACACAGAGGAAGAAGCTTTCTTAGGTGCCTTGCCCCGCTTGCCACCAAGATTTACTTACGCGGCGCTGGAGAAAGCAACAGAAGGCTTTAGTAAAACGCTAGGCTCGGGGGCTTCTGGAGCTGTTTACGAAGGTTTTCTTGATTTTCATTCAGCCGCTGCCAGGACGAGAGCACAGCATGATCTCGTAAGAGTGGCTGTGAAGAAGTTGACAACATCATCCTGCACGATCACTATAGGAAATGCCAGCAAGACGCAGTTCAGGGCGGAGGTGGCGACGCTGGGCAACATAAATCACGTCAATTTGATTCAGCTGAAAGGCTTTTGCGCAGAAGGCCCTCATAGAATCTTAATCTACGAGTTCGCAGAGAATGGCTCGTTGGATAAATGGATATTCCCACGTCAGAACATGGGCAGTCCCCGAGCTGAAGCTATAGTTCTTCCATGGGATGTAAGGTACAAGATCGCAGTGGACACAGCTAAAGGGCTAGCTTTCCTGCACGAGGAGTGCAGAGACAAGGTGGTGCACTTCGATGTAAAACCGCAAAACATTCTGCTGAACGCTAAATTCCGGGCCAAAATAGCCGACTTTGGGCTAAGTAAGCTTATGGCGACGCATCAAGGGAGCATTGAGCAGTCCATGATGGCGATGAGAGGCACCCCAGGATACATGGCCCCCGAGTGGTTTTACAATCTTCCCATCACAGAAAAAAGCGACGTGTTCAGCTATGGCATGGTGTTGCTGGAGCTCGTCGGCGGCCGGAAGAATCTCAATACAGCAGCCGAAACCATCGACAATTGGTACCTTCCTGCGTGGGCAGTAAAGCAGGCAAAGGGAGGGGCTATCCTTGATGTGGTGGACAACCGCCTGATGGATTATTTGAGCAGTCAACCACACGAGGAGAGGGATCGTGCCCTGACGAAGATGAAGCGCCTCATCAATGTTGCTTTCTGGTGCATTCAAGTGGATGCGAGCACAAGGCCGACCATGACGACGGTAGTGCTAATGCTGGAGGAGTATCTACAGGTTCCAGATCCGCCTTTGGGCACGACATATGCGGCTTTCACCTGTAGTTCTAGCTCTTCCAAGCACTCTGTTTGGCTGCATTCACGAGCGACTCCTGAAGACCACATACCGCCTCCATACGCGCTCTCAAACTCTTCTGATGCAAAGAGCTGCGCGGTTGAAATGGATAGCATGCTCTCTCCGAGATGATGGGACTTTCGTTGCGAACTTTACAAATCTTTTATCCTTCGTTGCGAGCTTTACAAATCCTTAAGCACCTACTCTTCCCGTTATACTTGAAATTGAAAGAAACAACACACACACATGTGGAGGACACCCACTTTGGAAACAAATTAAACAGGTTTTGGAGTGGCCTTTTTTTCTTAAGAGTACAATGAATTGAAAACACACACCCGGCCTCTTAAGGTAGAGGCATTCATCTTTAAAAAATTCATAGATATGTCCACGCTTCCTCCTAAAGGCTCAAGGCGTCAAACTGCTAGGCTACGTGAGCTTGGATTCACATATGAACATCCCCTTATATATTTACTCTTTCCTTTTTATTTAATCTTCTTGATAAAGGCTTTCTTTCTTATAATAAATGGATATGGGTCTTTTATATATCTTTTGATTTATCAAGTGGTGTTTTCTTTTATTTTGACCAAATGCTTTTCATATGCTACTCCTCTTCTCCTTTATAAAAGGTGGGAATCTTTTCATTAATTTTGAGGATCCCTTGGCCAAGGTCTTATGGCCTCCCATATGATGTAACATCACTTGGAATGGTAGCCATTTGCTATTCATTTCACTTCGTAGTGTTGTTGCAGTTGGTCTCTTATGTATGGATTTAGTAAGGTTTGCATGTGTGTATAAGGGTGCTTATTGTTTATCCTTGATGATCTTGTTGTGCTTGCGAAGCATTTGTTGATGTTGAGTGTGTGTGTGGCATGCCTTGCTATGTGTGTGTAAGGCTAACTTGGAGAGACCTAAGTGTCAAGGATGTTTGAATACATGTGGTTTTCATTTGAACTTGGATTGCCTTCTAATTATTTCATTTTTGTGTGGAATATTAGATGTTTTCTTTGTCTTTCGTGAAAAATCCCCCCTAGCTCTCTTTCCTTTTCCTTTTCCTTTTCATTTTCTCACATAAGAACCTATCATTACATCATTGATATAGTCCCCAAAATTCCCACCACTTTTTAATGAGAAATCTCGAACAAATCTATGAGATGAAGAGTTTCAAGAATAACCATTAATATGTGAGTTTGGATGCTTGAGGACAAAAATCAATGCCTAGAAGATTCATGTGACTCCTTAACATCCTTGCTGATTTGCAAGTGTAAGTAAAATTGGTGGTGTCTGCCAGTCTCCATGCTATTCTCTGTGAGCGCTCCCTCAGGCTTCCTCTACTCCTCCCTCATGATTGTCGGTGAGCCCTTGGTTCCTTCTCAGCTTCTCTATGGCAACAACTATGACAACTCTCCAAGCTTATTATTATATGATGATTGAAACTATCCTTAGTGAGTGGTTGTTTCTCTAAATGTGGAAGTAGTAAAAATCAAACATATGTAGAACAGAGGTGGAGAAGGCCTCCCTCTCCTACTCTCTTCCCCTAACACTCAATGGCTCATGGATTAGAGAAGCCAAGTTGGATATCAAGGTATTTATCTTGATTGAAGTTTCTTGGTGAGAATGGAAGTAGGATAAATCACTATTTATCTCTCTCATGCACCTAAAAACGTAGGGAACTATACTATGCCACTCTTCGTTTGTCCTTGATTCCACTTGTTAAGTAACTTCTCAAGCTAGGATCAAAACCTTATGATTATTGTAATCTCCTCATTAAATAGATTCCATGCTTCTTAAAGCTTCCATTTTGATTATTGTAGGTCTTGAAGATCTTCTTCAAAAAATCACCACGTAAGAAACTCATCTTCTTCAAAATGCAGCAGTCCATCTCAATTTTTGGAATGCAAAAGACTTGTCCATAGTGATGTAAGGCTATGGTATAAGTGTTTGTTCAAGATGTTGATGTAAGACCACTATGAATAACTTAGTATCCATCCTATACAGGATGACCTATGACTCTCCACCCAACCTACCATTACATAGATTTGGGACTAACTATGACATCTTGGGTATCTTGAGCTACTTTTACATGTACAACCATCATCGCTTTTTATAAATAGGGTGGTTGAGCCACCTTTCACATGTTTAATCCTAACCACTCAATATTTGCAAAGATGATTCAAAAGGAGTGCCCTAAATGATTAGAAGCTTCTAGAAGCTCTTGAGTACTTGGACAAAACTCTCTCCCCTATGCACTCATGGGGATTGAACCCAAGACCTCCCCCATCCCACTCTTTGGACTTAACCAAGGCTAAGCTTATGACTTGTCTAACACTCAAGAAGTACGTAATATTGTCATTAGTTGAACCTTGTCCAAGCTATCTTATAACATTTTGCCCCCCTATGATTCAGGATATACCTATATAATATATTTTCTCCTGAGTCCATTGTCCAAAATAAGGATCATGGTTGCCATCTCTTTGATTCACCACTTTAAATAGAAGGGGATCCTATCCTAGAGTGAAACTAAAAAAAGGGGAATCTGCACGTGGACTCATCCTCACCTTAATCATTCTAAGTACCATGTGGCTTTGCACTTGATCTACAGGTGGTCTAATCCTTCCCTTAATCATTCTAAGCACCATTTGTCTTTGCACTTGATAAACTAAACCAAATGCAAAATATAGAAAGAATGACAAGGGATTTAAGAACCCCTATTGAACTCATTGTTTTGTTGTGTCGATTGGGTGTCCATAGCACAAATATGTGTAATAAGTGGAGTATAAGTATTTCTAGTCACACTACTTACTTGTTCCATTCTTGTGTACCAATTGTGCATGGACCTAGCAAAATGGGTGGATACTCTAAGACTTTGAGAACTCTTCTCAAACTCATTAGAACTTGACTTGAAGAATGAATTTTGACTGAGGTTGACCCAAACAACTCACTTATATGTTTGTATTTTGATCCACTTCCAAGCAGCCTCAATAAACTTTTTACCTAATGAGAGGACTATTGTGTGCAATCTCGGCTTTAGGGTCTTAGTGGAAGTGTGTATGTGTATGTGTATGTGTATGTGTATGTGTATATGTATGTGTTTGTATGTGTGTATGTGTATGTGTATGTGTATGTGTATGTGTATGTGTATGTGTATGTGTATATGTATGTGTTTGTATGTGTGTATGTGTATGTGTATGTGTATGTGTATGTGTTTGTGTATGTGTAGTGTATGTGTATTTGTATGTGTATATGTATGTGTATGTGTATTTGTATGTGTGTAAGTGTATGTGTGTATGTGTATGTGTCTGTATGTTTATTTCTTTGTATATTTATAACCCCATACGGCAAGAATAATTTAGTAGCATTTCCCTTAGATTAGGAAACATAGCAAAAATAACCATAAGGTTCGCATGCCATAAGCAAAAAGCTTCTCACACCGTAAATAAAAAGGCTCGTAGGGCATAAACAAAAACGTACTTGCACCATAAGTGAAAAAAATAAATTCCACCTACAAAAATCATTCTACGTGTATGTTAGTGTATGTGTGTGTGTTTGTGTATGTAAGGATGAGCGTATGCGTATATATATATATATATATATATATATATATATATATATATATATATATATATATATATATATATGTGTGTGTGTATGTATGTTTATGTTTTTGTGTGTATGTATGTATGCATGCATGTATGTATATGTGTGTACATGTGTGTGTGTTTATGTGTGTATTTATGTGCCTTTTTTGTGTATGTGTTTGTGTATATTTGTTTATGTGTGTATGTATCTTGGTAGGTATATTGACAGCTACATTTACATCAGAGAAAACTTGCACACATGCACGTCATTTCTTAGGTGAAATTTGGAGAACAACTACACAGTAGCAAAAAATACAGGTACGTACTTTCATTCATCCATACCTTTTGTCATGTATTTCTTTTCATTGTTCTTACTCTCTCTCTCACTATCGCCGTCACTCTCACTAGCTCTATTACTATAATTCACTAGTCTTGCTTTACTATTAGGTCTTTTAGTGTGTTCTTAAATACTTCAACGACTATGTAGCTTTCGATCTAAACACTAAATATTATAGAGTTTAAATTTATGCAATCGTTTTAAGGAGATTCAAGTCAATGAAAATTTTCAATTCTTTATTTACTTTGTTATTGAGGTGTGCTATTTATTCAATTTACTTGCAAAAAGAAACATCATTTCTTTAAAATTGAAATAGAATTAAGGGAATTAACTGATTAATGCATTCAATGAACATAGAAGAAAACATTCGTAAATATTTATACACATAGACACACACATTCAGTGGCCACTTTCTCCAACCTCTGCATCCATTCAGGAGCCTTGATCTCGATGGTGTTCATACCCTCTTCTGTTTGCTTGCCCCCTGGTGCTGGCATGGGAACATATGGGTCTTCAAAAGTTTCCTCTATTTCAATTGGCACAAGGTCTTCAGGCTCGGGCTCTACAAGAGGCAAAGGCTGACGTTCGTATTGCATGACTTTGCTGCGTAATTCTTCGAGTTCTTCTCTGAGTTTTGTGACTTCTTCGGATGTGTCGTCTGTGGCTGTGGCTTTGCTTGGTGACTCCTGTTGAGTTGCCAGTTGCTTAAGTAGATCATCCCTTTCTCGTTCTAACGCTGCATGGGCCTCCAAGAGGTCGGCATGGGTTTCTAACACAGTTTTCATATTCTCTGAGGCAATGGCCTTGAATTTTTCTGGGTCGATTCCCTGCGGGGAACCCTCCATGGCTGCTTCCAAGTTCTCTTCATTCTGTTTCTGCAGCCGTTTATTCTCTTCAAGAGCTGTAGACATGTGTTTTCGTAGGAGGGCCAGGTTGCGTCTGAGTTTGAGATTCTCCGTTATCTGGGAGTGCAGCAAATCATCCATGTGTTTCTTTTCTTCTGCATCTGACTGGGGTGGGTTGGCTACTAACTGTTCGTGTTGTTCCTGTAAGGTAGCATGTTGTTGTTGTAGTAGCCGCTTTTCCCTTTCGAGATCAATGAATCGGAGTTGAAGTTCCTCATGGCTTCGAAAGAGTCGTGTGTGTTGGTTATCAAGATGTTGGTAGTGCTGTTGCAGTTGCGACATACACTGATACATATTATTAAATACATTATTGATAGGGGTGGATGCGGGTAGGGTGTTGAATGCAGAGGGGAAGGGAAAGGGGAAGGGAAATGGAAGTGTGGATACGGTGCTGGAAAATGGTGATGTGGGAGGTGGGGGGATGGGAGATGTTGGGGGTATGGGTGGAGGGAGAGGTGCGGAGGTGGGTGAGATGTCCATAAATTCAACAGTGGATGCAGTAGTGGGAGTGATTGTGAATATTGGAACTGTGGGTGCGGTGATAGTGGTGAAAGTGTACAGTGGTGTGTGCAATTGTGAATACGAACTGCCCGGAAGTGTGATTGGGGGAACGAGATTTTCTGTGGTTGTGGTTAGAATTACTGTTTCAGATGTCGTATAGACAAAAGAAGTGGAGATAGGGTGTATGGGTTGTGTGACGGTCTGTGCTTCGGTATGGGTAGTGGACTCGGAGGCGGTGACAGTAGTGGTTACACTGGTTGTGGGAGGTGAATGTGGTGGAGTTGGAGGCAGGGGTGGCAACGGGGGTGACGGAGGTGCACTTGATACATGGGTTTCCTCAGTATCGTGGACCGTGTGTGTAGTGCCCATGGTTGTGGATGTGCCTTGTGGTTCTGATACTAGTACATTCATCTGCTTTCCTGATCGAGGGGGACGTCTACCGTATCTTCGCTCCGTTCTCCGTGCTTCTGCAAGGGCGGTATGCACCGTCTCAAGTACTCCTAAAGCCTCAGAAATCATGTCAAGAGTGGCGCGGTATTGCTCGTCTACTCCTTCCTCCTCAAGGATTTGATTCATGAGGGCCTTGCCTGCTGCTAGGGACAGTCTATGTTGCTCTTGAACTCTGTTCATGGTATCATAGAGCTTTTTCAATGCTTTCGTATAAGTTGGGGCACCTTCAAGTACCTGCAGAGCTTCCTGATCATATTCCTGCTCTTCTTCATTTGATTGCTCCTCGTGTTCCTCCTCTTGTTCTCCTTCTTCTTCACCCTCTACATCGACGATATCTGGTTGTTTGGTATGGGGTTGGTCTGTAGCCGTTTGTTGCCCACTAGCTTGTTCTACCTCAACTTCTGCATTAATAGCGTCGATGATTCTGGCTACCTCCTCATCAGCTAGGTCTTCTAAAGTGAATCCGTGAGGAAACTCTAGGTCGGTTGGTACGGGTGGGAACACCAGATTAGGTCCGTCAGTGCTGTGCCTTGGTAATCTGATAGTGAAGGGTTGCACCCGCCTTGGAAGTCGTGGAGTGTTCTCTGGAGTCAATGTCGCGCCACGGGCTTGTGCGCAGGGCATCTGAACGGCGCCTCTCATTTTCTTGGATGGTGGTCCTGCGGAGGATAATCACCGTTCAAACTCTTGTACCCTGGTCCAAATGAGTGCCCTTTGCACTGGTACATCATACGCGAGACATCTATACACAATCCTGGTCAGAGCACAACATCCGTACAGTATAGACTTTTGTTTTTTATACCACCTTTGATGAGCCAAGTGGATTTGGTCGATAATCCAGTGGGGCATGTTGATTGTCAAATCAAAGGCATCAGCCAAGTATAGACTAAACCATATCTTTTTAGGTGGCATTGTGAACCTCTCTTGGGCGGGAAATGCAAAGTGCTGCATGACCATTCACAAATGAATAGCGATTGTAGGTGTCATTGCCACCATGTCTTTTAACTTTGTCAGATTCCTGTTCTTCATATTGTCGGGGACCATAGTCTCTTTCTCCATAGGAATGTGCATACCTTTCATGTCCAGAGCTTCCCTTACCAAGTTGATAGTTAATCTGAAACGCTTGAGCTCATTGCCCCTTGTGAGAGATGGGAGGACAAAGGAGCTGTATCCCTTTTTGTCTTTGCTCGGAGTGAGGGTGCTAATCAAATAAGAGCACCTTAGAAAATCGGGCTTTGACAATTGGAATTTGAAGTACTCGTAGAGTCCTGCCTTCTTCCATATAGGTTTCAATCCTTCATTATTCTGCAGTCTCTCAAATTTCTTGGTGAAAAAGTGATACCTGCCCCAGCGCCCATTGAATTCTATCTCGGCCTCCCACATATAAGTGCCTTCACCTAGGGTTCCTTCCACATCACTGAACCAATGAGATTTTTTACTGACTGGCATAGTGTGCCCTTGTGGAGGGTTCTGAACCGGTATGGCATGTAATGCCCTTAATGCCACAGGGCGTTCCTTCAATTCCTCTTCAACTGGGAGACTTTCAATGTCCACGACTTGGGGGCTGGTGCCTGCCTGAGAGCTAGTTCCTGCCGTATCTGCCATGTTACTTCTTGCCTCTTGACTCTGTGAGAATATAGAAATATGTGTTAACATTGTAAAGGACAAGATAGAACCATTTTGTCCCCATTACAACATTAACATGAGGTTCGAGAGAGATTAGGGGGTTAGTAAGTGCTCGGTGCTTGTGTGTGAAGTTAGGTATTGGGTAGGCCTAAGAACTAAACGGAATGATGTAGTGTGAGAGTGACGTAGTTAGTAGGTGGACAAGGATTTACAACTGGGGTCCGAGGGTTTATGACAAGTTTTAGGTTGCCAAATGCAGTGGATGGGTTTTGATATTGATTTTGTGGAGACTCTGGACAGTGTGATAGGGGTATCTACCTGAAAATGGGGCTTTTTAGGGACCCATTTACAAGTGATTCTACTTGTGCTCCTGGAAGAATATGTGTCCGTGCGTGATGTGTAAGGTTGGGCCTCAGATGTTCGAGTGAGTGAAACATGTTGTACAGGGTGTGGCCTTGGTGTAGCTATTTGAGTTCGCAAGCAAGCCTTAGGCAACCAGATTTGTCGTGATTGTGGGCAGGCCTTCATCAACTTCTTGGGTACCCAAATAGACGTCACTTTCGCAGAAGATTTCATGAAAGACTTCTTATTAGTATCGCGTTGTTGATTACTAATAAGAGGTTTCGGTCGTGGGGTTGGCATGGTTGCAACAGGGTGTTCGCCTTTCCGCACCCACACACGTTTCGACTGCTGAGATATTCTGCTTCACATGTGTTTTTGGCCTCCAGTATAGGTGGTACTCTACTCCTGTATTTGATCTGCCTTTGGTTGCTGCATCCCTCTGGCCTTTGGAACAGAAGGGAGTGCCGTCTTATCCTTGACTCCGTTGTTGAGACAATCCTCTTTCTGCATCATACATTTTTGGACAAGAATAGCATTGTCAACTTCATGTGCACCCCTGGAAGGACTAGGAGTTCGTGCCTTACCTAGTTCCTTGAGTGCCTCATTTTCCAATTCAATTGTAATTCGACTATGATTTACCCATACCTGAAGAAGTCCACTCCTTAGGTTTAGGTTGACTGCATGATCATAGATCCAATCCTGACCCAAGACAAGAGGTTCAGTGAGGTCCTCATCTTGACATACTAGTACTTTGACTGTTATTGCTTCGTCTTGAATATAGAGGGGAAGTTCCACCTCGCCCATGCAAGGGGTTTCCACACCTCCCAATCCTATGAGATATGCTTCAATAGGATTGACAATTAATTTCAACTCTTGACAGTAAGACAATTTAATAGCACTAGTGGCTGCACCTGAGTCAATCAAGGCTCTTACAGTCCTTGCACCCTTTCCTTGTCCTATATCTAAGGTTATAAAAGGACGTCGATCAATTATCCTATGGGAGTTGATACCTGAAACTTCACACATAGCCATGTGATATCCTTGATCTGCATCGGCATCTGGCCTAGGTTGCTCTCTACCTTGTCTTCTTAATTTCATTCTGCGTATGCGCTCTAAGGCTTCTGCTTGGGCTTCTTCTCGAATTCGCTTTTCTTCTTCTTTGCGTTTCTTAGCAGTATTGAGTCGACTTAGCATTTCCTCTGTGAGAGGTTCCTGATACAACTTGACCCTGCATCCGCTTATGTAGCTTGGGAGAACATCGCCTTCTAATGTGGCTAGTTGCACTGCTCCACTTGTTGAGATTTTATTAATGATCATGGGTCCGTAGCCTCTCTTCTCCAGTTTCCTCGCATGTTGTTTCAACGTGTATACTAGTACTAGGTCGCCTGCCTTCAAACCTTTATCCTTAACGTGGGCATCAAAGTATGCCTTCTGTCGTTTCTTAGCTGCATATATCCCTACAGCCGCCCTCAGTCTTGTTTCTCTTAATCGTTCTAGGTCAAAGATCCTAGAGGAGAGTTCATGACCTGTCCATTCATGCTCCTGTGCTACTTTCAATGTAGGTATTAAGAAATCCAACGGTAGCACTGCATTTTGGCCAAATACCATCTGAAAGGGGGTGGCTTGGAGTACCGTTTTGCAGGCCACTCAATATGCCCAAACAGCATGGTGTAGCTGTTTGTCCCAATCAGAGCGTTTATTGTTCACTAATTTCGTCAGTACATTGCATAAGATCTTATTGGTGCTCTCAGCCTGGCCATTTGCTTGAGGGTGATAGGGGGCAGACTTCTTATGTACTACCAAGAATTCTTGGAGCAGATTTTCAATAACTTCATTCAAGAAGTGAGTGCCTCTATCACTAACTAGCTCTATAGGTAGCCCGTATCTAGTGAACACATTCTCAAATAAAAACTTAGCTGTTGTTTGAGCATCGTTCTTCGTTGTGGCTTTTACCTCTACCCACTTGGTTAGATAGTCCGTGGCAACAATGATATATTCAGCATGGGAACCCTTAGCTGGGGGATTAATAGGACCTATGAAGTCTATTCCCCACTTAGAGAATGCACGTCCACCCATCATAGGTTTCAGTGGCATCTCGTCTTTGCGTATAAGATACTGAGTTCGCTGACAGACATCACACCGTTTCACATAGGTATGTGCATCCATGTGAAGGGTCGGCCACTAGAAGCCCGCAAATAGTATTGACTTGATTACCCGATCTGGTCCAAAGTGTCCTCCTGCTACACCTTGGTGAGCAGTTTCCAAGATCTTGAGATATTCACTTTCATGGACACATAGTCTCAGGTAACCATCTTTACCACGCTTGTATAGATTATCACCAATGAGTGAGTAATCTAGGGCTTCTTGCTCTAAACTCCTTTTCCTAGCCATAGTCATGTCTTGAGGGAATGTTTTCGTCCTTAGAAAGGATACTAGTGGTTCGCTCCAATCTGGCACTATGGACACTTGATAAAGAGTGGCATGTTCCACAGGTGGTTTAGTGCAGCAGATTGGGCATTCCTTGCACAACTTTTGGACATCAGCCTCCATAGTCAGCCAATGCACTCCGAGTCTCCTTAGTGTCTGTAAGGTTCGTTGCTTTGAGTAGTGTTGCTCTAATGCACCTACATGTGCTAAATGCAACCATTTAGTGTACTCGTCCTCTTCTACACAACAAGCCAAGATCCCTTGATCTGTGTGCTTGTACATACTTCCTGCTATGATATGGTACTTCTGGGCTTTTATTACCTCTCTATCTTGAGTGTTTATGACTGGGTGATTCGGCTCGTATGTCAATACTGGCACTAATGGCTTAGCCCACTGAGGTATTACTTCCAAATTAAACAAGTAAGCATCGGGAAGATCATCCGATACTCCTTGTGGGGCTTCTTCGGATGTGAGCCTAGAGAGATGATCTGCTCTCAAATGAGTCATGCCTTTTCTCACCACTACCTCAAAGTCATATTCCATTAGTAAGAGGAACCATCTCACCAATCTACCTGTGTTGCATGGCTTGTTTACCAAGTATAGTAGAGCTTGATGATCAGTCAAAAATTTAAACTTATTTGCAAGCAAATAATGTCTAAACTTTTTAACCGCATACACCATGCCCAACCCCTCTCGTTCGGTAGTGGTATAGTTTCGCTCAGCTGCGTTCAACTGTCTACTTGCATAGGCAATGGGAAGATCCATATTACCTTCACCAGTAGGTTGTGCAAGCACACATCCAATGGCATAATTGGATGCATCCACATGCACATGGAAAGGCTTATTCCAATCTGGTGTGGTCAAGATTGGTGCTAAACATAATCTTCCTTTAAGCTCATTGAAGGAATTCTCACATTCATCAGTCCACTCAAAGTTAGTCAAAAGTCCGTACAGAGGCTTTGCTATGATGGCATACATGTCTATAAACCATCAGTAATAACCGCAATGCCCCATTAAAGCTTGTACTTCCTTGACATTCTTTGGCCTAGGTAGCTCTGCTATGGCTCTCACTTTCTCTTCATCCGTGGATATGCCATTCTTTGACACTGTGTCCTAGAATCTTGCCTTGCCTGACCATAAAAACGCACTTTTCTGGGTTTAGGGAGACTTGATATTCTCTACATTTGTCAAAGATTTGTCTGAGTTCAGGAATATGGGTTTGCCTGATGTTGGAATGAGCACAAAGATCATCAACATAGACTTCTAAGTTCTTCCTCAGGAACTCTTTAAACACGTGACACATCAATCTTTGAAAGGTAGCTGGTGCGTTGGTAAGCCCAAATGGCATTACTCTAAAGGCAAAAATGCCCCATTCAGTGGCAAAAGCCGTTTTATGCTGATCTTCTGGAGCTATGGCTACTTGATTGTAGCCCAAAAATCCATCAAGGAAGTTGTACACTTCCTTGCCTACTACTCTTTCTAAGAGATGTTCTGTGATAGGAAGTGGATAGTTATCTCGAATTGTGGCTGCATTAACCTTCTTCAGGTTAATGCATACACGCAGCTTTCCATTTTTCTTGGGCACCACTACGATTGGGGATACCCACTTAGTGTGCTCAATCTCATAGATGAATCCAGCTTCTACCAGTCTATCTATCTCCTCTTTGATCTTAGCAGCATAGTTATCATTATATGTGTATGGCTTTTGCTTAGAAGGTTTGGCATCTGAGGTCATGGGGATAGTGTGTGAGCATATGTCAGGGTCTACACCTTTCAAATCCTTGTAACTCCAAGCAAATACATCTCTGTATTCTCTTAGCAAGGCTATTAATACATGCTCTTCTTCCTTGGTTAAGTCATGGCCTATGTACGTGCATTTTTCTTCTCCTTCTTCTATGGCTACTACTATTTTCTTGGTGGTTTCTTTGTTATCATAGGCCTCTCCTGATTGCGCCTCTCGTTTAGGCATTCTGATCATGACTCTCCTGTCATGTACCTCATACTTCTTAAAATTTTCTGGGACTTCAAACAAGGATTCTTCCTCTTCCGATGTGACTTCTCTCTTCTTTCTTTTCTTTCCTTCTTCCTTAGGGGTTACATGTGTGGCTAGCCTTACCTCATTTGTAAGCTCTCTGTGTCTCTGGGGTCAAAATTCTACTTCGTAGAAGTATTCTTCATCTGATGCAAAAGGTGGGTCCATAATGATTGACTCTAGATCGGAGTCACTTGCATCCTCAAATGCATCAGGGCTAGGTTCACACTCTTCTAACACTGCCTCTCCCATGATTGGCTCTATGGAGAAGACTGAAATGTCATAGCCATCCTCATCACAGTGAGGTGTCCATTCTTCTTCATTGATGGCTACATCCATTGTTGCTAGGATTTCTGCCCAGCCGTGGGGTTCAAATTCTTCGTCAGGAAAGACTATAGGCGCATAGGCTAGGTCTTGAATTGATCTATGTGTTTCTTTTGCACCTATCTCTCTGGCCTCTTCTCTCTTCTCTTCTTCTACTGCTACTTTGCACATCCATAAGTGGGTGTCTTCATGCATCCATGAGGATCCTGACCCTATGGAATGCACCGATTCCGTATCATCTTTGGCTCTATGGATGGGATTCCATTGGATAGGAGGGACATCCCTATGAGAGTAATCTTTGAGATTCACTTTGGTCGTAACACCTAAGTGTTGCAGGTACAAGGAATTGGTTCCCCAGTCCTGTACTACTTGCAACTGTCGCATAAAGGGTCTTCCCAAAATCATCTCATAGGCATGATTTTTGCTAAAATCACATATAGCAAATGTGTGCTCGAACTCAACACCACAGGTGGTGAGAGTTATTCCTTCTAGCAATCCTAAGGGCCTCTCAATATGACCATCGGCCATCTGCAATTTCATTCTTGTGGGCCTGAGTGCTGGCTTGCCCCAACGCTTCCATAGGGAAGTGGTAGAAATTGCAACACCTACGCCTGAGTCTAGAATGGCCTTGGTGGTGTATCCTTGATGGGTGATAGGAAGATATGTGTTTCCCTCTTCGCCCTCAGTCATGTCTCCTATCTTGTCCAATGGTATTTCTGGCACTGTTCTCTGGGATCCTACCTGGGAACGAGGTTTTGCTATCTCTGGTACTTGTTTGGCTACATGTTTCCATAGCTCTGGCCTTACTTTGAGTAGTTCTTCTAAGGTGAGGTTGCACTGTACTTTAGTGTTTTTTACTACCTCCGTATTCTTAGGTATGATCGAGTCTTCGTTTCTTACCATGACTGTGGGTGCTCTCATACAAGTAGACTTAGCTTCCCATGGGCCTGTGAAGTGGGGTAATTCTTGCAAAGAGTTAGACTCAAAGTCTAATCTTTCCTGAGATTGGGTGCTCTCCTGCTCCTCATAAATGGATGGGATGTCTTGTGGGAATTGTTCATGTGCATCATCCACAAGTTCAATGGGAGGAGGGACTTCACTTTCTTTAGCCCATTTGTCTTCTTGAATCTCTCGTAAGAATTCTGGTGTGAACCGATTCATAGAAGAAGATGTGTCTGGCTCCGTAGAGTTGGGCACATAGACTTCCTCGGCAGGAAGGCTTACTCTTTCACTTGCCTTGCCCTTATTTTGAGGGGCGGGTTCCTTTTCTGATTGTGCAATTAGCTTCTCTATTCTTTCTAACAGTCCATCAAAGTGCAACTGTGTCTTCGCTGAACTAGAGATGTTAAATAGGCAACTGGCTTCAAACATGTTCTGAGCCAATTCCACCATCTTAGCACAAATTTTGGTTCGTTCTAGCTCTAGTTCTGCTCTAGGGTAACACTTTTCATGATCAGTTACGTTTGGCCCTTCTTGGATTCTGGCCTGATATGCTTTAAGCATCATATTAAGGTCCTCGGGAGTGGGATCTGCTAGGACTGATCCTACTCTAGGGGGTGGTGGGATTAGGTGAGGCGGGTTGGAAGGTGGCGGGTCGGATGGAGTTGGGAATAAAGGAGGTGGGGTAGTGTGAGAGGGAGTTTGAGATGTGAGTTCAGTTATCCTGGCCTTTGTTTCTCCTAGGCTTTCCTCGAGTTCACTCATCTTTTTTGACCATTGCCTTTTCATTCTTTCACGACTATCTCTCCAAGCTCTAGTCCTCTTCTTTGTCATGCTCTCCGTTTCACTAACATCTGGGCCCTTTTCCTGGCCTACCCCTTGGTTTTGCTGCAATGCTTGAGCTCTACTGACTACCTGTACTTGTGCCATGGAAGTGACACTTCCTGCGGAATCTACTACTAACCCAATAACATTGATAGGAGTAATTTTTGGCATGTTACTGGGGTTCTTTGGGCAATCTCGTAAGAGATGCTCCTTTCCACAGTCTTGGCAAAAGCCCTGGATCGTCACTGACTGGGGTTGTGTAGGTGGAGGCACGGGACAATCATGAATGAGATGATCTCCTTGACATCTGTAGCATGGTCCTCTAGGGAATGGAGGTCTTACTTGCCTAGGTTGAGGTCTAGGGTTGGGGTTTGCATACATGACGTTTGTGTAATCTGACTCCCAACTAGGTTCATTTGGCTCTTCACTATAGTAGGACTCACCATGTTCAAGAGACTGCATGTAGTAGGCCTGGGGGCTATCAACATGTGTAGAATCGAAATTATGGTCACGGGGATCACTTTCTGAAATTAATGGTGTTACTGGGACTATGGCTCTATTCAGGTTCTCTTCTACAGCTGCATATTTTACTGGGATCACATTAGTAGGAGTAGGTGGTTGTTGTGCTAGCACTGGCTGGGGTCTCAGTTGGGCCTGATATTGCGGTTGGTAATTTTGTTGAGGCCTAGTATACTGTTGTGGTGGGTATTGGTTTTGGTATCTGCCTTGTTGAGGGTATGGCTGAGGGTAGGTTTGCCTAACAGCTTGCTTATTGTATGGGCAGTCTTGTGCTGTGTGATTTGTGTATCTTCGTTCTATGGTGCAGTACTGGCTACTAGGATTTACTTGGGGTTGAGCCATAATGGGACATACGTTTGCCATATGGTCACCCCCACAAGTATAGCATCTTTTCACAAGGGCAAACCTTGGGATCTGTTTGCTAGTGACACCTAATTTCTGAGCTACTTTCTCTGCAAGTTCCTCAATTGAAGTGGATTGCGTGGAAGAGAGGCTAGAGGCACTATCTGAATCTTTGTATATCTTGGAAAGCTCTAACTCCTCCCCTAGGTTATCCTCGATGTCAATGCACATGCGTACACACTCTTCTATGGTCCTAGGGTCCTTCAAGTACACATAGGATCTCAACTTTGTACTTAGCAACCCATCCAAGAATAAAGCCACTTGCTTAGCTGGTGTGGGGAGCTCCGAAACAGGGCATCTTTCAAGATACTGCCTAAATCTTCTTCCTGCAAGTCTCACAGTCTCTTGAGGGGTTTGCTTGAAGCTGTGAATGAGCGAGGAAGTGTTATGTCTTATGCCACTTTTAGAGAATTCGATAATGAATGCCTCTAGAAGTTGGTTTATGCTCCTGAACTGCCTCTCGTTTAGTGGCTGAAACCATGTCAGGGCACTGTTCCTAAGGGTTAGACCAAAGGCATTGTACTGCGTGAATAGATCCTCCACTTGTTCAGCTCTCAAGACTTGCCTAAACTCAGCCACATGATCGTATGGATCTCCAGTGCCATCGAAGTAGTTCTTCATGGACTTAACTAGCTGAGTCGGTCTCAAAGTCCTCGTGTGCTCTCTTGGTCTTGGCAAAGCAAAATCATCGGCATTTCTTCGGTTTCCTGGGGCTCTAAGTATCTCAGGTTCCACCCTATTTGTCTCCATTCTCGTTCTTTCTCTGCCCCCTGGGTTGGCAAATCTTACTTCTGGCCTATCTCTACTTCTGTCTCTTTGAGTTCCATGAGCTTGGGATGTTCCAGCTCCAGAGTGACCATAGGACACGTTCGATCTTGGTTGGGGAAAAACGAATTCACCCTTCCAAGTGTAAGCATGTCGATCATGTTCTGTAACCACAAAGATCCTCTATGAAGCGTGATCTAGGTAGGTCACTCTGCCTGGGCTATTTGGATCTTTAAACTCATAGATCATGATTGTTCCTATATCAATTGGCCGATCAGATTTATACCTCCAAAAGGCTTCATCAGTCTCTCGGTTCAAAAGCAGATCTATACTCTTGTTATCCTGAGGAATCCACTCTGGTGTGATAATCCTAGTGAGAACAGATTTGCCTCGGGGGGCTGTAGGTTCTACACCCATGTTTCCTTGCTCCAAGTCACCTAAATCCGCTTCTGAGATCACATTCCCAAATTCATATGTCCTATCTGGGTGACTGGTGACTACATATATTGTCCCTTCCTTGTCTAGGTATGCTCCGTTTTCAAACTTGACAGCTGGGTGCTCTAGTCCTATGGATTGGTCAGGATTTTTAATCTGGATCACGGATCTTCCCAGGCCGTCCTCATAGATGCTAGCACCTAGTCAGTTGGTCCTAATGTATTCCAACTGCATCTTGTAAGGGCCTTCCACCCTATACAGATATGGCACTCCTGAACTTCCTGCAGGTCTGTCCATCCCTTGAGACATCTCTGATTCACTGGTCTCAGAGTTAGAGTAATGCGAGTGATGGCTTAGCTGCTGGGCCCAAGACCTAGCAGTATGATTAACACTAGCCTCTGAAGACCTCAGGCTTTGTCTATCCCTTACTAGATGCCATCCTGATCTAAGGTTCATAAGCCTAATTGAATAGCCCAAATTTGCCCAAGTACAACCTCGTAGTCTTTTCCCATGCATATAAGTTGAACCACTTCATTTTCCATCACGTGTGCACGTGTCCTCATACACTTGGTTAGGTCGTTTCATCGGATTGATAAATAAGCATGTTTCAATTCCCCACGATACACACTTGTGTGGCAAATGAGATTTAGTCTCTTTGGCACAAGTCCTTAAGTCTTCTTGACTTAGGTACACAGTGGGTGATCTTGTAATCATAAGTATAATACCAAAATCTCATCTAGTCTATTCATAGGGCACAATCTAATGCTCCCTTGATATTTTGGCAAGACTATCCACATCAAGACTTTGTCAAGAATGATGGACTCTATTTCTATACTCAGAAATATCGAATTTACTTTGGATGGTACATATAAAAAACTCCAAGATTCTGAAATGAGGTTAGGACACGGTGATTTCTCAGTTGCATAATTTACTTCAAATTTCAAAAGTTTATTTCAAGGATCCACATATCAAGAAGACTATCTAGTTAGTCAATTTCAAAGTGGTCTTAGAGAAGAAATAAAAGATCATTTACTCTATGCATCTCAGATAAATACTTTAGATGAGGCTATCAATCAAGCAGTTTAGTGTGAGAATCAGTTGTTCAAGGAAAGCCAAGTCCAAGAGCTAGAAGTCTTCAATAATCAAGATACTATTCCGCAAATTAATATGTTTACGTTTTGGTAGAACACTTCCATCATACCATCTCTCAGGCTCAAATTGTTCATTTTTGTAGTTGTTATGTGCATTGCTACACCATGCGTCTACAAAATATACATATGAATGCATGTAGATACTATTACTAGCACTTTTCTTTTGTCTTGGCTTGATGTGGCTGTTTGGTAGATGTTCAACAATCATTCTTTAGTTGCTTGTTCTGTTGAGTTATTCCAACGATATATGTTTATATAGCACTTTTCTTTTGTCTTGGCTTGATGTGGCTGTTTGGTAGATGTTCAACAATCATTCTTTAGTTGCTTGTTCTGTTGAGTTATTCCAACGATATATGTTTATATTCTGTTGAGTTATTCCAACGATATATGTATATAACTGTGTGAGTAGTAGCCTATGTCTTATTCATGTACCTTGAAGTGCATGACTATCTTGTTGAGGGTGCCATAGGCCACACCACAATCACTCGATGCTAATGCGGCCAAGCAAGTTGAGTGATGCCCTTGAGATAAAAGTGAAAAAGTGAGCATCCTTATAGTTCATATACAAGCATTTCATTATATGACGAAAATATATAAAAAAAAAGGGTTTAACCACTCAAACAACGATTCATTATAAATTAATTGGTTCATCGAAGCTATGATGTAAAGGACATAAATATTTCTATGAAAAATACTTATGAATAACCATATAAATCTATTCAAAATCTTTGCATTCTTGACCATACAAGGCAGACTGCTCAAATCCACTTAGAATTTCTGATTTTTCACATAGTTTTGAATAAAGAGTTCCCCGGAACATAAAAAACTACTCTCTTTTATATTCAAGGCATATACTTTTTAGTTTAGTTGGCAAGCTGAACTCCCTAAATGGGCATTCAAGGAGTAAACCAATAGCTCACATCATGCTTGCAATTAGGAGCTTAACATGATTAAAGTTCCAATTGAGCCTCGAACTACAAACTATCTATGCTTGAGACATTCACAAATGAACCTTGTTTTGTTCTAGAATGAAACACACATACCACTCTCACCCACGTACATCCACCCACAACCACTTGCCCTTACACAACGATGCCTATACTGACATCTCTCTGGACACTTCATGTGACCAAAGCCATTCTGTTTTCAGGTCTTTGGTGGACCACATTTCACATGGATGCTCATACCTAAGTGAAAAGTTGTGACACATGTCAGAGAGCTTAGTATCGTGTAAGAAAGAATGAGATACCACTTCACATGAACAAGATACCACTGAGATCCATGATGAGAGAGCGTGCATTCCCCACACACAAATTCCAAACTTGAATCCTCCCATCTTGAAAGTGGTGTGCATCATTCGTCTATAAGATTACAAAAGGTTCGAAATTGGTGTGGACAACTTATACTAAGGTTAATTGGTGTCTACAACTTATAGTAGGGTTCCTAATTGGTCTCTCTAAGCTTCAACTTTGGGGCCCAAGAGGTTTATGCTTGACTCCTTCAACCTTGAAGATCGCAACGAGTCACAAGTCACATGCACCTCCAAGACATGATATGCATATGAAAATTCTAAAAAGCTATCCGAGCCTGCGTAACCTATAATGGCTAACTCCTGAAACTGTGGAAGGAAGTCCTGAGTTCCAGTCTTGACTCGATATGTCTATGAGATTCTCATGATCAATGCCTCTATTTACGAAGTTGAGTGTTGACTCGACATGTCTATGAGATTCTCATGATGAATGCCTCTACTTACGAAGACGAAGTTGAGTGTATGAGTGTGTATTTTCAATTCATTGTACTCTCGAAAAAAATAAAAAATAAAAACCTAAAGAACATTCAATGGTCCGTATCGGTGGGCATTTGGGCGGCCCTCCAACCGCCCCTCGTGTGAGCATATGCGACAAATCTACGGACTACAGAACGCACTTTCAGTTGGCTGGACATCACTTGTGATGAACGTAGTTTTTGACAGGGTCTTGTAGAAGGAAGACGATGCTTTTCTCTTCACAAAGAGCCATTCCTTCAGCAGACCAACGTTCGTCACAAGTGAAGAGGAGGAAACAGCTGCTCTGGCGATGGCTGATCATGTCCGGCTATCGTTGGCGGGAGTACTTCTCATGAAGATAATTCTATCATCCGCCCTTGTTTCAGCCACTGCTGGCGATGTGCTGCAAGTTCGCGAGCGACTTATAGCTGACAACGCCACTGAAATCGTGCTCGCCGATGCACGAAACACCAGTCAACCGATTCTGCTAAGCGGTAGCGGCGCCTACGCCTGGCAGTTCTTTCCAGTCACATATGGCGAGGGAACATCACAGCGTCTGCTGGTAGTACTCAACACCCTCTTCAACACGACCACTCTATGGATGGCGAATCGGAACCACCCAGTCTCCTCAAACGCTACACTTGTTATCTTGCGGCAGCCTTCGCCACGTCTTGTGCTCAGAGATGGTAACGGTACTGTCGTATGGTCGCCCTCTGCTAACAACATATCTTCGATCACCATGAACAACACCGGGAATCTGTACATTCTAGATGACGAGTCCACGAATCCGCAGTGGCAGAGCTTCGATGATCTCTCTGATACAATCCTTCCTGGCCAGCGCCTCCGCACCAGCCACACCTTGAGCGCCAGCCGCTCGTGGAACGACTGGAGCTCCGGGCACTATATGCTTCGGGTGGAGCCCGGCGGTGTTGTGTTCTACGCTTCATTTGACGCCCAACAGAACATGGTGCCGTACGCATTCGAGAACTATGTTCAGGCCAATTCCTCTATCGCATCAGCCCTTCACTCCGCCTGCAACCATACCGATGTCATCTACAATGAGGATTCCAGTGGGTTTACCCTGGAGCAGGAGGGCGCCGCCTCTCCTCAATGCCTGAAAGAGCAAAATTATATTCCTACTACTCGCGGATTCATTTTCACGTCCCGATTTAACAGTGAAGGGTTTCGCTTCGCTCGTCTAATGCCAACTGGCGACATCACCTCCTTCTTCATCTCCAATTCTACAGGCTTTCAACTAGACAGTGAACTCCTCGCAGGCTTTTATCAAACCTACTGCAAATTTCCGTCCTATTGTGGTGTGAATGCGTTATGCAGCGCTGTTCAAACCTGCAGCTGTCCCCAACTCTTCGAAACCATCGATCCTAACGATGCAACTCAGGGCTGTCGCCTTCAAACTCCTTTGAATTGTAGCATTTCCATGGAGCATCAGTTCTTACAAGTTCCAGGGTCGGATTACTTCGCAAATGAGTACCTCCCGCCTCGTTCGTTCGTGGATAAAGCCGAAGATTGCACAAACTTGTGCTTGCAAAACTGCTCCTGTACAGCGGCGTTCCACAACAACGAAACCGGCGCGTGCTACCTTTACGAACAAGTTCGCACGATCCATTACTTGTCGAATCCATCCGTCAACGCTTTTCTGAGAGTGGCGTCACTTCCTGCCGTTCCTGGAGAAGGCGGCAACGCCACCTTATCCAGATGGGTAAGTGAATCCGCCTGTGCATTAAGGGTCCATTTTAAATATTGAACAGGATTAACTTTTCTGACTGTAAACATGATCCACTGTAGGTTATTATCGGCGTAAGCATTGGCTCATCCGTGTTAGCCATCATATTGGTAGGCCTATTGACCTGGATATGGAGAAAGCGCGTGGAGGGTAATGAGGAGTCTGACACAGAGGAAGAGGCTTTCTTAGGTGCCTTGCCTGGCTTGCCACCAAGATTTAGTTACGCGGTGCTGGAGAAAGCAACAGAAGGGTTCAGTAAAACGCTAGGCTCGGGGGCTTCTGGAGCTGTTTACGAGGGCTTTCTTAATTTTCATTCAGCCGCTGCCAGGACGAAAGCACAGCATGATCTCGTAAGAGTGGGTGTGAAGAAGTTGACAACGTCATCCTCTACGACCACCATAGGAACTGCCAGCAAGAGGCAGCAGGGCGGAGGTGGCGACGCTGGGCAACATAAATCACGTCAATTTGATTCAGCTGAAAGGCTTTTGCGCAGAAGGCCCTCATAGGATTTTAATCTACGAGTTCGCAGAGAATGGCTCGTTGGATAAATGGATATTCCCGCGTCAGAACATGGGCAGTCCCCGAGCTGAAGCTATAGTTCTTCCATGGGATGTAAGGTACAAGATCGCAGTGGACACGGCTAAAGGGCTAGCTTTCCTGCACGAGGAGTGCAGAGACAAGGTGGTGCACTTCGATGTAAAACCACAAAACATTCTGCTGAACGCTAAATTCCAGGCCAAGATAGCCGACTTTGGGCTAAGTAAGCTTATGGCGACGCATCAAGGGAGCGTTGAGCAGTCCATGATGGCGATGAGAGGCACCCCAGGATACGTGGCCCCCGAGTGGTTCTATAATCTTCCCATCACAGAAAAAAGCGACGTGTTCAGCTATGGCATGGTGTTATTGGAGCTCGTCGGCGGCCGGAAGAATCTCAATACAGCAGCCGAAACCAGCGATGCTTGGTACCTTCCTGCTTGGGCAGTAAAGCAGGTAAAGGGAGGCGGCATCCTTGATGTGGTGGACAACCGCCTGATGGATCATTTAAGCAGTCAACCACATGAGGAGAGGGATCGTGCCCTGACGAAGATGAAGCGGCTCATCACTGTTGCTTTCTGGTGCATTCAAGTAGACGCGAGCACAAGGCCGACCATGACGACGGTAGTGCTCATGCTGGAGGAGTATCTACAGGTTCCAGATCCGCCTTTGGGCACAACATATGCGGCTTTCGCCTATAGTTCTGGCTCTTCCATGAACTCTGTCGGACTGCATTCACGAGCGGCTCCTGAAGACCACATACCGCCTCCACACGCACTCTCAAGCTCTTCTGATGCAAAGAGCTGCGCGGTTGAAATGGATTGCATGCTCTCTCCCAGATGATGATGGGACATCCTCATGACCCTAGTGACTTTCGATACGAACTTTTTTTTTTTTTTTAAATTAAATGGAGGTTCAGCCGAAGCCTACTCCCCGGACTTTAACTTTGAAATTGCAACTAGTGACTTTCGATACGAACTTTACAAATTTTTTCCCCCTCGTTTTAATTTTTTGAAGCTAGGTCATGCACCTATACTTGAAATTGAAAGAAACAACACACACAGATTTCAGGGATACCTTAGGCCCTTTTCACATAAGGGGGACTCCCCTCTCTAGGGAAGATCTTCGCCAATCATATACTGCCAAATGGAAGTAGGAGAGATTTTTGATTCACATAGGGTGGAGTCCCAAGTTTTTTTTTCTTCGTCACATCATGGAACATTCGACACAAAAATGTTTCCACACCTCTCCCTTCGCCCCAAGCTACTCCTTGCCATGTATTTACTTTTCACTTTTGAAGTACTCACATAAGAACCCCCTTAGAATAATTTCTTTCATTTATTTAACTTTTTTTTTTTAATGTAAAGGAAGTTCGGCAATAGCCTACTCTCCCAGATTTGAATTAAATAAAGAAAAGTACAAGAGAAGGGGACTAGAGCCCACGGGACCCCCCAAATCCCACAGAGCAGGGGAGGCTTTTACAGAGCTTAGATGACATTACAAAGAAGGTTAATAACCCTCTCATCACCCTCATGTGGGGCCCACTTGGGTTTAAGCTTGTTATCGATCAAAAGGAGAACTTGGTGATGCCTAAAGGGGGGGGATTTTTTACAGTTGACAATCCTTTTGCCAAGGAGGAACAACGATTTTTCAATTGAGCACTCCTTGGGGGAGTCACCAAAGTTGAAAGCGCATCTTTCCCGCCAGATTTTCCATAGAACCTCCCCTCTGATGGCATTCCAGAGAGTCACGGAGCAGCCGATCGCTTCTCCCAGCAGGGCCTGCTGCCAACTGAGACGTTTTTGAAGTCTAATTCTCTTTCCAACCACTTGCCAGAGTCTGTTGGAGTTGGGGCAGGTAAAGAAGATGTGTGAAACATCTTCGATAGACCGGTGGCAGCGTTTACACCAGGGAGGGACCCCACAAATTTTGCTAGCCTTAAGGTTGGTCCAGATTCCGTGATGGAGGATTTGCCATAGGAGGACAGACTTTTTGATTTCTATGAGGGGGTGCCAGATGGCCATGAACTTCATGTCCCACCGAAGCCGCGTCCATGACAGGCACCACTTTTTGTTGAGGTTAACCTGATAGTCGATCGTTTCTTTGATGTTCGGGATTTTTGATAGACTATTCCCGTTGTGCCATTTGAGACCAAGCGATCTCGGCTTGTCGTGTCCCATGAGAAGGCGGACTTTGTGTCGGTCCCAGGCGAGAAATCTGCTTTGCAAAGTGTTCCATTCTTCGTGCGGAATGTTGATGCTGGGGTCTATATCCTCAAGGTTGATCCAGCGGTAGGTCTCTTGTTTCCAGAGATGTTTCCATTTTTTGAAGCCTTTGTTCCATAGCTTCTTTGCGTTTTGAATGTTCCAAGATTCCACACTCCGGATGCCATGGATCGGAAACCAGATAGAGTCGTTTTGTCTGATACCGGCAGCCCACTTCCAGTCTTCACTAATTCTTGTGAAGCTTTTGACTTTATTCCAACTCTTCCAAAGGGAGCACACCAGATTAGAGCCTTTCGGGGAGACGGGGATCGGGGAAAACAGCAGGGTCAGGATGTCAAGATTCCTCCAATTTGGGAAGCCCATGAGCGCCAGCTCATGCTTGTTTCTGAAGATCAGCTTGGCCCACGAGGCCTCCCCGTTGCACCAAGCCTTAGTCATCCATTTGGCCGACAGTTTGTTAGCCATGCACCCAATGTCCAGGATACCAAGCCCCCCACTATCTCTATGACTGGTGCAGATGGACCATTTGATTTTAGGCACCCCTCTCCTATTGTGGTCGCCCGTCCAAAGGAAGTTTCTACAAATACTATTCAGTTTGGACAGATCTTGCTCTTTCGGTCTCCAGCACGAAAGGAAATAAATGGTAGAAGATAAGAGGAACGTGTTGATGACCATAGCACGACCAGCGAGATTGATTTGCAACCTCTCCAATAGTTAAGCCTGTTTTCGAGTTTGGCAAGCACCCAGTTCCACCGCTATTCCATAGAGACGCCAAACCCCAAGGGAATCCCCAGGAGCCGGAAAATTTGGCCCTGAGGGATGATTTTACAGCCATGATCAATGAGAAGGACGGGTTGTGGCC
This sequence comes from Ceratopteris richardii, assembly GCA_020310875.1. Classification (NCBI taxonomy): domain Eukaryota; kingdom Viridiplantae; phylum Streptophyta; class Polypodiopsida; order Polypodiales; family Pteridaceae; genus Ceratopteris; species Ceratopteris richardii. Next base: position 64,914,695 of record CM035429.1, on the reverse strand, counting down.
CACCAATAGCTCTAAAGGCGGTCTTAGAGTGGTCGATTGTGGATCCAGAGGCTTCACAAAAGGTAGCAAGACACTTCCAGAACGTCTCAAGGCTGGTACTGTCATTGTGCACAAATGCGTTCATATCATCGACAAAAAGTCTAATGGTGATCTGACTGTGGTCATGCGGCAAACGAAGGCCTTTAATGTTACCAGCTTCCACCTGATGCTCCACCAGCCTGCTGAGACCTTCTGTGGCAATAGCAAAGAGAAGGGGGGCCAAAGGACACCCTTGTCTGATAGATCTTCTAAGTTTGATCGCCTTTGAAAGATTTCCATTAATGTTAATTTGGGTCGATGCGTTTCCGAGAAGGGTCGCGATCATCTTGGTGAATTTCCGGCTACATCCAAGATCCTGTAGCGACTGAAGAATATAGTCCCATTCTAGCCTGTCGTAGGCTTTGTCAAAGTCGATCTTGAGGAAGACCACTTCTTGTTTAGACTCATTTGCAAATTCAAGCCCTTCCCAGATGTCTATTATGGTTTCCAAAATTGACCTGCCTTTGATGAAACCTTTTTGGTCCTCGCTTAACCACGCTCTCAAGTGGCAGGAGATTCTGTTGGCAATGACTTTGGCGATGATCTTGTATCCTGTTTGGAGCATTGTAATGGGGCGCCAATTCTCTATTCTGTTCTTTTCCCCTTTTTTGTGTACCAGCTTGATAATGCCATTGTTGAGGCAAGAAGGAAGCGCGCCAAACTTGAGTGCCTCTTGCCAGACCAAACGGAGCGGGGTGGCAACCACCAACTTGAAGGATTTATAGAACTCATTAGTGAGCCCGTCGGGGCCCGGGCTTTTACCTGAGGGGAGGGCATCGATGACCTCAATGATTTCGGCTTCAGAGATAGCGGCATGAAGCAGCGAGTGAAGGTTGGGTGGGATCCTGTGGGGGGAGACCCTAGATATGGCTGCCATACAGTCCCTTCTATGGTGGGAGAGGGGGTTTGAGGTCCCCAGGAGTCTCGTGAAGTGCCCTTCAATGATTTCAAAATTATCTGCTTCCGTATTGCAAGCATTGCCATTTGCGTCTAGCAATAAGGGGATCAATTCTCTGTTGTGTTTCCTTTTGAGGATACGGCACATCTCTTTGGTGGGTTTGTCGGCTTTGCCAGCCCACCACTCCTTGAAGAAATTTTGCAAGTTTTTCCTTTGTATCTCTTCCTCATATCTCAGTAGCGCTCTGAGTTTTTGAGGTCCTTTCTGGGCTTGTGATTTTCCTTTGTTCACCTCCTCCTCGAGCCGCCAGAGTCTATGGTATAGAGCCTCTCTACGAGCCCGCCGCACAGTCTCGAGCATCTTCCTGGATCTGATCATGATCTGTCGTGACTTATCGACCGCACTTCTCCAGCACTTGGTAGGGGACAAGCCAGAGGCAAATGCCTCCTTCCAAACTTCAGAAATTTCTTGATGGACGGAGGGGAGAGAGAAGGAGGGCACACTGGCATGGAACCACGGAGCCTTACGAATCAAGGTGGAAGGTTGAAAAGTGATGACGATCGGGTAGTGATCAGAGATGGTGAGATCGGTGCGTTGCGAGAGGGAAGGGTGGCCCCACTGATTAGTAAAACTCTGAGAAATGTAGCATCTATCAAGTCTAGCTTTCTTGAGGTCCTCGCCCGCTTGGAGATTTGACCAAGAAAAGCCCTTCGAGTCTTTGAATTCGACCAAATCCAAGTGTAGTTTAGTTTTGTCCCACGTTTCTTTCTCCCGACCGTCGATGACCCTACCCTTGCCCATCCATCTGTCCGAAGGGTCCTCAACCATGTTGAAGTCACCGCAGATAATCACGTTGTTGGGGAGCGAGTCCAGTGAGGCCCAAGTGTTGAGTCTCTCAGACTCCCCATTGGGGGCATACAAGGACACTAAGGTGCAGCAAAAGGGAGCACCGAAGGAAACAGCGATCCAACGATGGCAATCATCTTCAAAGGAGTTCTCGAGCTTTTCAAACCAGAGTTGATTGATACCGATTGCCGTTCCGCCGGAGCCCCGCTGATGTGCCGTTGAGATCCAGACATGGGTCGGGGAGACATTTCTAAGACGTTTCTGGAGGTCTTCTCCGTCAATTTTGATTTCTTGGATACATATAAAATCTGGTTTTAGGCTAGTGTCGCGAAGCCATTGACCAATGATGGTCGCTCTTGAGGGGTCGGTTAGCCCTATAGCATTTACCGAGATAATGATCATAGTCGTAGTAATCCCTCTTTGCGGGAGGGAGCTTTGTCCTTTCTTTTCTTGGGTTCTTCTTTCTTTTTCGCTCGGATCGGATCCCGAGTTAGGAAAAGGTTCTTGTGGGGGCTTTTCCATGGTAGCTCCATAGGCTGTTTTCCTTTGCGGGAAGCCTCCTGCCGGGAAGAACTGGACACCGCTTTCAGCTCCGTTTCCGGAACAATCGATCCGATGATGGAGCTTTCACTATCCAAGTTATCTTCGTTGCTGGTAGTAAAGCCGTCTTCTTTGCTTGTAGTGTAGCCCTCCTGCAAGGTTTCTTTACTATCAGGGATCTCCAGGCCTTTGACATCGGTATCCTCCTCAAGTTGGTTCCCACCTGGGAAGTCAAACTCATTGATTTCCTTTTCTAGATTGCAGTACAAGTTGCTGGAGGGGGAAACAGACTTGTTGTTTCGCTCAGAGGTTGCCCTAGGGCTTCTTTTCCTTCTTCTTCTGACTTCGATAAATCCGTCTGCATCAGCTTTTGGAATAGGGGGATCCTTGAAATCCTCAACTTTCGTCGAGCGATTCAAATCTCCATTGCTGTCTTGAGCATTTTTGAGGGCTTCTTGATTACGCTTGCTTTTTCGTCTCAAAGGGCAATCTTTGATCCTGTGGCCTTGTTGGCCACAACGAAAGCACTCATTGGGGAGGTTTTTGTAGTTGATGTCTTGCTCCCATACTTCCCCTTCGCCCAAGTCCAGTTTGATCTTCGATGGGAGAGGCAAACTGAGGTCAGCCTCGACACAGATTTGGGGGTGCCACCGGGCGTTGAACGAGTGTTTTGCACCTTCATAAATGAGGCCACCAATGTCCTCACGTGAGGCCAACGGCTTGCCGATAGGAGAACGATGTCCCATACAAAGTTGTACAGGAAGTATGGCAGGTTAGGGAGCTCAACCCAGAGGGGGTACCGAAGCGATTTCGATTTGTCAGGAGTAAAATCAGGGGACCATCTGAAAAGGCACAGGGTCGCCCGGCCGAGTTGCCAAGTTCCGACACTAAGGGCCCGAAACGCCATATCTTCATTTTCAAAGACTAGCAGCAAGTGATTTGCCGGCAAGAACTGACACTTACAAACAACAAGCCCGCGAGGGAACCACTCGTTGCGAAGCCACTGACGCACAGTTTCGAGCGGGGGCCTAGGGCCGAACATTTGGCCGACGAGGCAAACTTTCTTGAGCTCCTCCTGAGTTGACAAAATTGCGGATCTATTGAGGGAGACCAAGGGGGGTTCAGCATTCTCGGGGGCCTCTTGGGCGGCACAAGAACCCCCCTCCAACAAGGAGGCCAGGTTAACGGCCTCCCCAGGAGGAGGGGCCAGATTACTTCTCACAAGGGAGGGGGACACCATATCCATGACAAAATAGTAAGATTCCGAGAAAGAAGATCTATTTCCAAAACTCTGAGAGGAGAAACAACTGGCAAGGCCCAAACGGAGGAAGCACTCTTCCCCCTTAGAAATCCTTCTTCTTTTTTTTTTTTCTTTCCTCCTCTTTTTTTTTTCTCTCTTTTTTTTTTTTTTTTTTTGCTCTCTCTTTTTTCTTTTTTTTTTTTCTCTTTTAAAAGGGGCGCTGATGACTATCGAGGTTACTCAAACACAACGGACTGGACGGGTCGATAACGCGGTACTAGCCTCAACCCATGGAGGCATCAACGATACCCCAGCGGGAGTATCGCGATACCTGCCACACGGGGAGGCGACCGCAACCGCAAGAGGAGGCGCCAGAGATTTTATGGTCAAGGAAAAAAGGTATCGCGCGCCACCTTGGTGACGATACCACGTGGCCTTCTCCGTGACGATACCGCCCACAAGAGACGCCGATACGCGCTCCCGCTGACCGAGGTGATACTGGGCCGGAAACTGGGGCGACACCGGACCGCAAAGCACGGCCCGGAAACAGAGGCGACACCGGATCGCAACCCGATACGATATTGCAAGATCTTCCCGTTGACCGTGGCGATACTGGGCCGGAAACTGAGGCGACACCGGTGTGAGAGGTGATGGTAGGAGACACTCAGAAGATGGAGTTGGAGCTGCTAAACCTGCTTGACTCCAGCTACCTTTCACTTCAGATATGTGTTGTAGACTTGTTTTGGTTCCAAATGATGCAAAGAAATCACATATGTACTTTGCAAACTCTTTGAGCAATGATCAAATCAAAACAGATGGTTGAGACTTCAAAAATCTGAGAAAACTTGCTAAATTTGTCTTGACACCTGCTCAGTCTAATGCTCAGTGTGTCCAGCACACTTACAATTGACCAAATTCCTTTTGAGGGTATTAAATTAACTTAACAAGCTATTGATTGCAAGTTAAATCACTTCAATTGGCAAACTATGCACAGAGAATTATCTTTAGCAAAATAAGAGATGATCCCGACTTTTTAGGAGCTACACACAGAAATACCAGTGACTGCTTCGATCGACTTTTCTCGTAATTGGCTGAATGAAAATCCTTCAAACTTTGTAGTGTTGTAGAAGACCTTGAGCTGATTCCAACAAGCTTTGAATCATTGAATTTGGTTCAGTAGATCTTGAGATATGCCTCTCTGAAGTTGACTGACTTGAAGGAGATGATACAGAGAAAAAACCAGAGATACAAAATGTATATGTTCTATTGATATGAATGATTTTTCAATCTCATTAGCTTGATAAGCAAGGCTAATTGAGATGATAAGGTGTTGGCTATGGCTTAGCTCAAACACACATAGAGTTACAAGAGATTTCTGCCTCGGGAGTTGTGTTAAAAGGTGGTGTACAGACCCGCGAGTTTTTTCCTTTATTTTATAAAAAGTTGATTGATGATTGGTTGCCACTTTCCTACAATCATGTACCTAAAAGGTTATTGATTGAGATATTCCCTCAATCATTCACCTCCTCTACATATGGGGAGATATTCTCTCCACCTCTTAATCAACTTTATCAATCAATTTTCCACGACTTTTACATGTTGATTTGATTACATAGATCATGCCAAGTCATATTGACTTTTACAATGAGTGAAGAGTAAAAAAACTCATAGACTTTAGTTCCTATGGTTCTTTCTTCCAATAAAATAAATTCAAGTTGAAACTCCATGCTCCAAGCTTCATGTAACCTCATCCTTCAAGGGTCCAAGCCAAGTGTTGAGGCTTGATGTGCACCAACAGCTCCCCCTCAAGCCAAACACTTGCTTGAGTCTTCATCTTTGGTCTTCAATGATGTCTTGTAATCCAATCATGGATTTAAACCTGCATAGTTTACTTCCATCCAATGCTTTTGTAAGCAAATCTGCACATTGAGAATGAGTAGAAACATAACTTAATTCAATCTCTTTGCTAATCAATTTTTCCCTCACATAGTGGTAATGAACCTCTATGTGTTTTGTCCTAGCATGATAAACAGGATTAGCTGCAAGGTGTAAAGAACTTGTGTTGTCACCAAATATGGTTGGTGACCTTGTGAATAGTCCTAGCTCTGAATATAGTAGCTTCAACCAAATTGCTTCTTGGGTAGCAATTGCCAAACCTCTGTACTCTGCCTCAGTAGATGATAAGGATACTGTAGGCTGTTTCTTGGATGACCAAGAAATGGCTTTATCACCTGCAAAACAAATATACCCTGGGGTGCTTCTCCTGTCATCCTTACAACCTGCCCAATCTGCATCTGAGTAAACTTTAAGGTCAATGTCTGATGTATATGGATAATACAAACCATGGTTCAGAGTTCCCTTGAGATATTTAATGATCTTTTTAGCTGCCTCAAGATGAGGTGCCCTAGGTTTGTGCATGTATTGGCTAAGTACACTAACACCATAAGATATATCAAGTCTTGTCAATGTAGCATAGTTGAGACTTCCTACCATGCTTTGGTAATTTGTAATGTCCTTGATTTCTTCTCCTTCATGTGCACTAAGCTTGTGATTGACTTCCATTGGAATACTTGATACTTTAGCTTCCTGCAAACCAAATTTCATGACCATGTCCTGTATATACTTCTTTTGAGTGATATATATACCTGTATCTGTATAAATCAACTCAAGTCCTAAGAAATATTTTAATAATCCAAGATCATTGATCTTGAATTCCTTCATCATTTGTGCCTTGATATGTCTGATTCCTTGAACATCATTTCCTGTAACAATGATGTCATCAACATAGACACACAAATAGATTACCTCTGAATTTGTCTTTTTGATGAACAAAGATGTATCTGCTTTACTCATTGCAAATCCTTGGTCTTGTAGGTAGGTGGTCAATCTGTAATTCCATGCTCTAGGTGCCTGCTTCAAACCATATAGAGCTTTCTTCAATTTGCAAACATGATTTACCTTAATTGGGTCTTCATATCCAGGTGGTTGTGACATGTAGACTTCCTCTGAAATCCATCCATTCAGAAATGCATTCTTCACATCCAATTGGTACATGTTCCAATTCTTGGATGCAGCTACACTCACCATAACTCTGATAGTTGGCATCTTGGCCACAGGGGAAAATGTTTCCTCATAATCTATGCCTTGGGTTTGTGCAAAACCCTTGGCTACCAACCTGGCTTTATACCTATTTATGGTTCCATCTGAATTCCTCTTTACCTTGTAGATCCATCTGGATCCTATCACCTTCATGGATTCTTTCTTGGGTACTAAGTCCCAAGTATCACTCTCCTCAAGAGCTTCCATCTCTTCATCCATTGCTTCCTTCCATTCTGGTTTTTTGATTGCTTCCTCATAGGTACCTGGTTCTTCACTCAAGAGATCCTTTGCAAGATATACTGAATGCTTTGTAACAAGAGAAGTATCATAACCATACCTAATTGGCTTCTTACTTTCTCTTTGAGACCTTCTCATAGCCTGAGTTGAAGACTCTGGAATATCCTTCATCTTTAGCTTTCCTTTTGATTTCCAAGCTTTGAACTCCTCAAGATTGATGGAGTCTTCATCATCTGATTCTGAATCATCTTCTTTGATTGATTCCTGCTTGATTAGCTTTGGAAAGTCTTCATCTATATCATATGGTAGACTTACCTTCCTGCACTCATTTTCATACCATGAATCATTCTCATCAAAGATGACATCTCTGCTTACCTTGAAGCCTTTGTTTGTGGGGTTGTAGAATCTGTACCCTTTTTGGTTCAAATCATAACCAATAAAGATACACTTTTCAGCTTTAGGGTCTAATTTCCCTCTTACCTGTGAGGGTATATGCACATATGCTATGCAACCAAAAATTTTACAATGATCCAGAGATGGTCTCTTACCATGCCAAGCCTCATAGGGTGTCATACCATTGAGTGTTTTGGATGGCAATCTGTTTATGAGATAGGTTGCAGTAGAGACTCCTTCTGCCCATAAATAATTTGGTAGCTTCTTCTCATTGAGCATAGCCCTAGCTGTTTCCACAATAAGTCTATTTCTTCTTTCTGCCACACCATTTTGTTCAGGTGAGTATCTGGTTGTAATCTCCCTTTTGATACCTTTTTCCTGCAAGAATTCTTCAAAGTCATTGGAGAAATACTCTCCTCCACCATCTGACCTTAACTTCTTTAGTCTTCTTCCTGTCTGGTTTTCAACAAGTGCAAGATACTTTTTGAAACAATTAAATACTTCATCTTTACCCTTCATAAAGTACAAAATTGTCCACCTGCTATAGTCATCAATAAAAGATACATAGTACCTTGATCCTGATATTGAAGGGTCCTTGCTAGGTCCCCAAACATCTGTGTGTACCAAGTCTAGGTAGTCTTGGTGCATGAATCCTCTCTTTGAATAAGGCAACCTGTGTGACTTACCAAATTGACATGCTTCACACTTATATATCATGTGTTGCTTGGATACATTAGGTATCCCAAGCACACATTGATCCTTGCACATTTGCTTGATGGTTCTCTCACCTATGTGTCCAAGTCTTTTGTGCCAAATCTCTAATTCTGATAAGGTTTGATCCTTGTAGTTGAACAAAGCAATATTTTTTGTATCTTCAAGCTCAAAGGTAAATAACCTACCTGTTTTTTCTCCCTTTGCTATCCTCTTGAAACTATTCTTTGGGTCCTCCACATAAACTCCATGTTGTGTGAATCTGACCTGCAATCCCTTCTCTACAATCTGACCAACACTCATAAGATTTTTTGTGATTGTAGGTACATAGAGTACTCTACTCAGAAGATTCTGTTTGCCATCACATGTCTTCACATTACCAACTTTTATAACAGAGTGTTTAGTGTCATCACCTGTTTGTACCTGATGCTTTCCTTTAGGTTCTTCCAAATCAGAGAGCAATGCAACATTTCCAGCTACATGGTTAGAGCAACCTGAATCAATATAAAACAAATTGTCATCTTTTGTACCTTCCTTAGAGGTCATGTTCATAATCAGTAAGGAGTCATCTTGCTCCTCTGTATAATTGTTGTAATCCCTTCTATTTCTGTATCCACCATTGTTGTTGTGATTGTAGTTGTTGTTGTATTGGTTGTTGTACCCATTGTAGCTTTGGTGATGTTGATTGAATCTGCCTCTTCCTTGAGAGTAGCCTCCTCTTTGATAACCTCTTCCTCTTTGGTTCTTGTAGTTTTTGTAGCACTCATCTGTAGTATGGTTAGACAAACCACATATATTGCAAGGTGATGAGTTGTAGGGTCTCCCCCTACCTGACTTACCTCCTCTGCCTCTTCCTTTTGAAGATCTACCTCTTCCTGCAAAGTTTGCTTGAGAGGTGGATCCTTCTTCATCAAGCTTTTTGCCTTTACCCTTATCCTTGGACTTCTTATCAGTATAAAGAGCAGAGGAATTGTTACCTTTTGATTCTCCTGATTTTGTAAACTTGGCTTCATGTGTGAAGAGTTGGCCCATAAGAGTTGTAAGATCAGGGGTATGCATATCCATGTATAAGTCCATTGCAGTGGTGAAACTCTCCCACTTGTCATCTGCCTTGAGTCCATTTGTCACTTGCCTGACTATTTGCTCTTCTTCAATTTCTTCTCCAATGCTTGCTAGTTGGTCTGCCACATCTTTGATCTTTGTCACAAACTCTGAGACTGATTGCTTGGGTTGCTTCCTCATGGTTGTAAACTCTATCCAGAGTTGATTCTTCCTAGCCCTTGTGTTGGAAGAGAAATAATTGGACAAGGTTTCCCAAGTCTCTTGGGAAGTCTTACAATTCCTTATATGTGGTAAAAGGAAATCAGAGATAGAGTTTAGAAGGTATGACCTTGCCAAGGCATCTTTTGCACACCATTGATTTAGTCTCTCTTGCTCATCCTTGGTGGGTAGACCTCTAGCTTTAAATGTAGGTAGCTCTTCATCTCCTGATATGAATCCAAACAGACTTCTTCCTTGTAGATAGGTCTTCATTCTCAGAGACCATGCTTGGTAATTGTTCCTGTCTAATTTGTCAATAAAAGAAGGGAAACCATCACCCATGATTACCTTATTTGTTTTGCTCTGATACCACTGTGAGAGGTGATGGTAGGAGACACTCAGAAGATGGAGTTGGAGCTGCTAAACCTGCTTGACTCCAGCTACCTTTCACTTCAGATATGTGTTGTAGACTTGTTTTGGTTCCAAATGATGCAAAGAAATCACATATGTACTTTGCAAACTCTTTGAGCAATGATCAAATCAAAACAGATGGTTGAGACTTCAAAAATCTGAGAAAACTTGCTAAATTTGTCTTGACACCTGCTCAGTCTAATGCTCAGTGTGTCCAGCACACTTACAATTGACCAAATTCCTTTTGAGGGTATTAAATTAACTTAACAAGCTATTGATTGCAAGTTAAATCACTTCAATTGGCAAACTATGCACAGAGAATTATCTTTAGCAAAATAAGAGATGATCCCGACTTTTTAGGAGCTACACACAGAAATACCAGTGACTGCTTCGATCGACTTTTCTCGTAATTGGCTGAATGAAAATCCTTCAAACTTTGTAGTGTTGTAGAAGACCTTGAGCTGATTCCAACAAGCTTTGAATCATTGAATTTGGTTCAGTAGATCTTGAGATATGCCTCTCTGAAGTTGACTGACTTGAAGGAGATGATACAGAGAAAAAACCAGAGATACAAAATGTATATGTTCTATTGATATGAATGATTTTTCAATCTCATTAGCTTGATAAGCAAGGCTAATTGAGATGATAAGGTGTTGGCTATGGCTTAGCTCAAACACACATAGAGTTACAAGAGATTTCTGCCTCGGGAGTTGTGTTAAAAGGTGGTGTACAGACCCGCGAGTTTTTTCCTTTATTTTATAAAAAGTTGATTGATGATTGGTTGCCACTTTCCTACAATCATGTACCTAAAAGGTTATTGATTGAGATATTCCCTCAATCATTCACCTCCTCTACATATGGGGAGATATTCTCTCCACCTCTTAATCAACTTTATCAATCAATTTTCCACGACTTTTACATGTTGATTTGATTACATAGATCATGCCAAGTCATATTGACTTTTACAATGAGTGAAGAGTAAAAAAACTCATAGACTTTAGTTCCTATGGTTCTTTCTTCAAATAAAATAAATTCAAGTTGAAACTCCATGCTCCAAGCTTCATGTAACCTCATCCTTCAAGGGTCCAAGCCAAGTGTTGAGGCTTGATGTGCACCAACAACCGGACCGCAAGACGCCGATACTGTCATAGGCGATACCACCGTGGAGCCCGGGGAGACCACCGGCCAGGCGACGTGACGATACTGGGGGCCAAGCGCGATACCCGCGAGGGCGCGATACCAGCCCTAGCAGACTTCACTTCTCGACCCCTCGACCCGGCGGGGAGGGGGAGAAGGTAGTCCACGCAGACCCACAGAAGCAGACTTTAAAATGCACATTGTTTCCTTGGCACAACAGCTACGGCGCCTCAAGATGTTCACCAGCATAACGTCCAAAGTGACTGTCCTCCTTCGCTACCGCGTGCCACTACAAACCTCTGCATTGAAAATTCACCGTCTGCTTCGTTGGATGCGCCAATGTCTGCTTCAATGCGTTCATCGTTGTGTCTGCTTCATCGTCTGCGTGGTGTCTTCTTCATCGTCTGCTTCGTTGGATGCGCCCTTATTTAACTTTTTGGTAAAGCCTTCGTTTTTTATATTAAATGGATATAGGTTTTTTTGGTCCTCACGTGAACCTCCCTTGTGTCTTGAGCATCCCTTTTTTTATTTGATGGAGAATTCTTAAGATATCTTTTGATTTATGAGATGTGGTGTTTTCTTTTATTTTGACCGAGTGCCTTTTCAATGCTCCTCCTCTCCTTTATAAAAGGTGGGAATCTTTTCATTTGGGGAAGCCCTTGGCCTCATAGGAAAAGGTGGGAATCTTTTCATTTGGGGAATCCCTTGGCCAAGGCCTTATGGCCTCCCCCATGATGTAACACCACTTGGAATGATAGCCATTTGGTATTCATTTCACCTCATAGTGTGCTTGGAGTTGGTCTCTTATGTATGGATTCAGTAAGGTTTGCATGTGTGTATAAGGGTGCCCATTGTTTTATGCTTGATGATCTCGCCTTGGTTGAGAAGCATTTGTTGATGTTGAGCGTGTGGCATGCCTTGCAATGTGTGTGTAAGGTTAATTTGGGAGAAACCTCTTGCTTCCACACAAAGCCATTACGGTTAGTTGCTTCCCTAAGCAACAAATTTGGGACCATTATCAAAGATGTTCGACCTTCAAATATATAGCTTTTTCAAGTTCCCACTATTGTACATACTTTAGACACTTGGAAGCATGCTTGAATACATGTGGTTTTCCTTTGGCCTTGACTTACCTTCTAACTCTTTGAGTTTTGTGTTGAAGTTTAGATGTTTTCTTTGTCTTTCATGAAAGCTCCCCCCTATACCTCTTATCTTTCTGTTTTCTGTTTTCTTACATAAGCACCTCTGTTTACATCATTGGCATCACGCCCCAATAGTCGCACCACCTTTTTAGTGAGAGTCTCGAAGAAATTTGCGAGATGAAGAGTTCCAAGAATAACCATTGATATGTGAGTTTGGATGCTTGAGTACAAAAAATAGTGCTTACAATATTCATGTGGCTCCTTAACATCTGGCCACTCGAAGTTCGATGATAAAGTTTTTATTTATTTATTTATTTTTTAAGAGTACAATGAATTAGAAACAAACCCACACACCTAATTTCTTAAGGTAGAGGCATCCATGTTATGCTCATCCAAGACTTGAATTCAAGAGTTTATCTCAAAAACTCAAGGTGTCAAACCACTAAGTTAAGCGAGCTCGGACTTGGATGATAAAGTTGCTTTTTTGCTAGCATGGAAATATTTTGTGCTGATGTGTACGGTAAGACATAAGGTGACTTGAGCGGAGTGTTATCCTTTTTTTCTTTCTCGTTTGGTCACCGGATGGGTAAAGAAAAATGTAACGCAAAAGATTTCGAGCTCCGCCATTTTAGAGTATCTTACTTCAACATTAAGATTTTTTTTGTTATGAGCTCAATTCAACATGGAGATTTTTTTGTTATGAGTTGGGCAACGCTAAAATCGTTCTCCCTTTTTTTTTTGTAGTGAGCTAAACCACAACCCTCTAGTTGTTCCATATAGGTATCATTTGTAAGATCTTCATGCAAGAAAGTAGTTGTTACATCCATTTGGACTAGATCTAACTCCTCCATTGCAATGAATCCAAGCACCATGTGCAATGTAGTCATTTTGACTGTTAAGCAACAACATGGTGTTGACTGAATGTATTGTTAGAGATCAACACCATGTTGTTGCTTAAATCTCTTTGCAACTAGGCATGATTTATACTTTCAAGAAGCAATATCCGATACACCCATTTACATGGTAAGTGTTGGCAACAGTCAGGGCTTCACAAGACAAGGAAGCTGACATAAAGAATCAGAGCAAAGAGAAGGGCCAAGGAGGCAAAGCAGTCAAAGAAGATCTGACAATTAGGCCATACAACTTTTCTGAGATAATTCCCTTTTAATAGTGATTTTCATCACTACATGAACATTGTAAATACCATTTTTGGTAGATTACACTCCATTTTGTTGAAGCTAAGGAGTCCTCCAACTTGAGGAGTATTAGAAGTATTTATGTACCAATTTTCATAATTTTTAGAGCTCATTGGAGCCTCCAAAATAGCCGGAACCTAATTTTTAACTAGGTCGGACACTAGGTTTGGACAGGGCCACTAACTAGTCAAAAACCATAAAAGGAGCTAAAGAGCTCATTTTTGAAGAGAACAAATTGTAGTTTGTCGCGATGGACGCAACCTCGATTGATTGAAATCACACCAAAATTTATGGAAAAAGTATCGATCGCCACTGACAGCCCTCGTGACTGACACGTCGATCGTGACTACACATTGATAGTGACTAACAACCCTTACAATTGACACTGTCGATCGTGATTGATACTGTCGGTCGTGATTGACACATTTTTTGGCACTTTTTAGAGTTTGAATTTCTAGCATATTTTTGGTAAATTTTGGTTAAATTAAGGGGTAATTGAGCATAAGGAAACCTTAGAAAAGAGTGTGGGCTATCCCTGAGTGTTTGAATTCCTTGTTTTGATCCCTAAGTGCCTGACTGACCATAACTTCTTCATACGAACTCCATTTGCTATAATTTTGGTCTCGTTGGAAAGCAAGTATTTTTAAATTGGTCATCAGTTGGGATTAGGTTGTCAGAAGAATTTTAGGGCAAGTGTGAAAAAAGAGGGGTTTATACCTTTTAGTGCATGTTTAAAGGTTGTTTTGTCTCCGTTCATCTTTGATCTAGCTCAATACTAATTCGTAAACCTTCACAGGTCTTTGGTGTGCAAGCAAGGGTCTTCTAGCAGACATGGCGAGGTGAGCATTGGGCTTGGGCGAGTGTGTCATGGGCTCACTTAGCAATCTGAAACACAAGAGGCTCGAGGTTGGGAATTCTCTTAAACCCCTCAGTCAATCCCTAGCTTAGGCTAAGTGCGAGTCGTGCTAAAAGTAAGTCAGGGTGATGATAGGCATCTATCAAGTTGAAGACTACTTAAACACTCAAGTTCAAGCAGAAAAATAATCTCTTTGTGATCGATAACTTTAAAGGAAAGAATTTAACGTGGTACGATCAACTTAAAGTGCAGAAATTCACTCAAGTATTCCTGACGACGTGTTATCAAACAAGAGCATAAACACAATAACCTACTAAAAAAGAACCAAGTGACTGATACAACTTGATCTACAATGAGGTTGTGTCAATCACACTGTTAGGTCTTGGGCCAAACAATTGAGCGATTACACGCACTACCGTAGCTCTGAAACTAGCGAATCAGAGATGTCTTATGGTATGGAGAGACCCACAGGAAGTTTAGCTGTGGCTTACTTAGAGAAACCTGAAGGCCCTTACAAAACTCAACTTGAATACAATAGGACCAACCAATTAGGTGCTCACATCTATGAGGACAGTGTAAGAAGATCTGTTGTCCATATTAAAAACCTAGATCAACCCATTGGACTAGAACATCCAGTCGTCAAATTTGAGAATGGTGCATACATAGATAAAGAGGGGACAATGTACGTAGTCACCAACCAACCGGATAGAACAGATGAATTCGGTAATTTGATTATAGAGACAGACATAGGTAACATGGAGCAAGGGAACTTAGGGAGAGAGCCCAGAACTCCCCGAGGCAAATCAGTCCTGACTAGAATCATCATACAGAGTGGGTTCCCTAGGACAATAAGAGCATAGAGCTGCTCTTAAACTGAGAGATGGATGAAGCTTTTTGGAGGTATAAGCCTGACCAACCTAATGAAGTAGGAAGGCTCACAATCTATGAGTTTAAAGATCTTGATAGCCTAGGCAAAGTGACCTATTTAGACAATACTTCAAAAAGGATCTTTGTAGTCACAGAGCATGATAGGCATGCCTACACTTGGAAGGGTGAACTTGTTTTCCCCCAACCAAGATCTAATGTCTCTTATGGTCACCAAGGAGCTGGAACATCCCAGGCTCATGGAGCTCAAAGGGATAGGAGTAGAGATAGGCCGGAAGTGAGCTTTGCTAACCCATTGGGAAGAGAAAGAATGAGAATGGAGATGGATAGAATGGAAAATGAGAAACATAGAGACCCAAGAAATCAAAGAAATGTAGATGAATTCCCTCTGCCAAGGCCTAGAGAACACTCTAGGACCTTGTGGCCTACACAATTGCTTAAGTCCATGAAGAATTGCTTCAATGGCACAGGAGACCCGTATGACCATGTAGCATAGTTTAGGCAAGTTTAGAGAGTTGAACATGTTGAAGACTTGTTCACTCAATATAATGATTTTTTCCTAACTCTCAAGAACACCGCATTGACTTGGTTTCAATCGCTTCACCAAGTTCAGTTCAAAAATATTGATCAACTTCTCGAGGCATTCATCACTGAGTTTTCTAAGAGTGGCATCAGAGACAGCACCTCCTCACTGATCCATAACTTCAAATAAGCACCTCAAGAGGTAGTCACACTTGCAGGAAGAAGATTTAAGCAATACCTAGAGAGATGCCTAGTGCCGGAGTTACCCACACTAGCCAAACAAGTGGCTTTCTTCTTAGATGGATTGCTATGTACCAAATTGAGATCTTATGTGTACTTGAAGGACCCTAGAACCATAGAAGAGTGTGTACACATGTGCATAGACATTGAGGATAATCTAGGAGAGGAATAAGAGCTTTCAAAAATCTACAAAGATTTAGATAGCTCTACGTGCCTCAATTCAAATCCATCCACATCTATTGAGGAACTTGCAAAGAAGGTAGCTCAAAAGTTAGGAGTATCTAGCAAACAAATATCGAGATTTTCACCTATGAAACAATGTTATACCTGTGGAGGAGACCATATGGCTAATGTGTGCCCTATCATAGCTCAACCCCAAGTGAACCCTAATAGCAAATACTGCACCATAGAAAGGAGATATACCAACCACACTGCACAAGATTGCCCATATAATAAAGAAGCTATTAGAAAAAATTATCCTCAGTCATATCCACTATAAGGAAAATACCAGAATCAATACCCACAACAGCAGTATGGTAGGCCCTAGCAACCCTACCAACCACTATATCAAGGGCAGCAAATACCTCAACTAGTTCTAGCACAACAACCCCCTCCTCCAGCCAATGTGATTCTAGACATTGAGGGTGGAGATGTATGCCTTATGCTACCTAGCGGAGCATCACTTATACTCAGACATGTACATTGTGTGCATTCATTCCCTATGAACTTGATTTCAGTTAGCCAGTTATAGGAGAGTAGATGTTATGCATTCCTTGATGAGCATCATTTTTAGTTGTAGTTGGGATAGCTTATGCTTGTCAGAGGTGCTAGGATTGACACAAATATCTACTGCAGGTACTTCATGTGAGAGATACCCTCATCGCAGCAGGAGTTGAGCCTTATGTGTGATGTGAGACTCATCATGTCTCATTTTTTCTACCTACACATAGGTCTGTTGACATTCATGTTGCACATATATGGCAAGATTCAGATGCTGAGATGGGTGCACATGTAGAGCATATTTTGGATGCTCACAATGCTTATGTAGAGCATGATTTCATTGATCATATGGATGCTCTTGTGGAGCACACTTTGGATGATCATTTGGATACATTAGAGCATGATGTGGATGCTCATGTAGAGCATTATGATGATACTCGGTCAGAGTTTGATCATCGGTTTTACCTCAGTGTTGTGTTGTGCAGTTAGCTCATGTGGAGCATGATGATACACTTGGTGTGGTAGAGTATGATAGCTCTTATGATACAAAGTGTATGCTAGAGCATACTAGCTCTCAGGGTGCACAACTAGACACATCCTTGGTTGATAGGATGAATGATTTAGATGTTGATGAGTCATCAATCATGTAGTCCTTCTTGGATTCACTCATGCTAGATGTTGAAAAAGATATGTTAGGACATGTTGGTCTTGATGATGGTGCTTTGGATGCATTGGATATAGGCATGGCTGACATACTTAGGTTAGCCAAGATAGCATATGTTTCGTCCGCATTCAGGAGTCTGATGTACGAGTTGTTATGCTAGAGACCAAATGTTGCAATTGCTATTGGAGCATTTTCTCTTGGAGTTGTGAGTCGTTCGATGATTGGAACATGCATAGAGTGAGTGGGAGCTTTGAAAGAACTTCATCAATTCTTGCATCAATTAGATGTGAGCTTGACTCTTGTTGATATGAGTCTAGAGTTGTTTGAGGTGTATGGACACACCTTGTTTGAGGCAGTTGGTGTAGGCTAATCTATATGGATTGAGATGCGAACTCTTACTGTACATTATTGTATAGTCCTACATCATTCTTTGTATGTTTTACCACTTACGATCACATTAACCCTTAAGTGGGAGATTGTTGGGGATGTAAGGATCATGTGACCTTACCCCTATAGTTATACATATACATCATATATAGAGCATTGCCTCAAGAGAGATTATTTCGAGGCTCCCATGCATATGTGTGCATATCTCCTCTCCTCTCTCTCCCTCCATCTCCTCCTTGCTCCTCTTTCTCTGCACATCAAAGCCCTTCAAGGTGAACGTTGTTGTGCTAAAACTGGTTGAGGTTTTTGTTGCCCTTGATAGGGTGGTTGGTAGGGTTGTTGGGGCCTACCATACTGTTGTGGTGGGTACTGGTTCTGTTATCTTCCCTGTTGTGGATATGGCTGAGGATAATTTTGTCTAATAGCTTGTTTATTTTATGGGCAATCTTGTGCAGTGTGGTTGGTATATCTCCTTTGTATGCTGCAGAATTGGCTATTAGGGTTCACTTGGGGTTGAGCCATGATAGGGCACACATTAGCCATATGGTCTCCTCCATAGGTATAACACCGTTTCACTGGGCAAATCTCGGTATTTGTTTGCTAGAGACTCCTAACTTGTGAGCCACCTTCTTTGCAAGTTCCTCAATAGATGTGGATGGCTTTGAATTGAGGCTAGTAGAGCTATTTGTAGATTTTTGAAAGCTCTAATTCCTCCCCTAGATTATCCTCAATATCTATGCACATGTGTACACACTCTTCTATGGATCTAGGATCCTTTAGATATAGATATGATCTCAATTTGGTACTTAACAGAACATCTAAGAATAAATCCACTTGTTTGGTGGGTGTGGGAAACTCGGGCACAAAGCATCTCTCTGGGTATTGCCAAAATCTTCTTCCTTCAAGTCTCACTATCTCTTGTGGTGTTTGTTTAAAACTATGGATCAATGAGGAAGTGTTGTGCGTTATGCCACTCTTTGAAAATTCCATGATGAAGGCTTTGAGTAGTTGGTCTATGTTTCTAAATTGCCTCTATTGTAGTGGTTGAAACCACGTAAGGGTCATGTTCTTAAGGGTTAGACCAAAAGTGTTGTACTATGTGAACAGGTCATCAACTTTCTCAGCTCTCAAGACTTGCCTAAATTTTGCCACATGATCATACTGGTCCCCACTGCCATCGAAGCAGTTCTTCATGGACTTAACCAATTGTGTAGGCCTCAAGATCCTAGTGTGTTCCCTAGGCCTTGGTAGAGGGAATTCATCTGCATTTCTTTGATTCCTTGGGTCCCTATGTCTCTCATTTTCCATTCTATCCATTTCTATTCTTGTTCTTTCTCTTTCCGGTGGGTTAGTGAAGCTCACCTCGGGTCTATCTCTACTCTTATCTCTCAGGGTTCCATGAGCTTGAGATGTTCCAGCTCCTTGGTGACCAAAAGGGACATTGGATCTTGGTTGGGGAAAAACAAATTCACCCTTCCTAGTGTAGGCATGCCTACCATGCTCCGAGACCACAAAGACCCTCTCAGAAGTATTGTCTAAGTAGGTCACTTTGCCTGGTGTATCTAGATATTTGAATTCATATATGATAAGGTCTTGATATATTCCAGTTGAGTCTTGTAAGGACCCTCTGGTTTTTTTAGGTATGCCACTCTTGAGCTACCTATGGGTCTCTCTGTGCTATAAGACATCTCTGAGTCACTCGTTTCTGAACTTAGAACGTATGGGTAATTACTCAACAACTAGGCCCAAGACCTAGCTATATGGTTGATACTTGCCTTCGATGATCTAATACTTTGTCAATCTCTCCCTAGGTGTCTGTCTGATCTCAGGTTCATATGCCCTACTGATTACCCGAATGACCCTTGTACAACCACGTTGCTGATTCCTTGATATCACTCACATGTTCCTTTTAATTCCTTTATGATGTCTTTCCTTGTCTCAAAACATACTTCGTAAGGAGCACTTAAGTTTGTCGTACTTGATGTTTTTCATCCAACCAAATTAACTTCTTGCCCTTAAGTTATCCCTTGATTGTAATTAATCGATTCTTAGACTTGAGAATTTAGAGGTTCTTAGAACTTGAATATTCTTATCGTACCCCTAATCAATCAAAACCACTAAGCACTTAGCTTAAGCTAAGAATTGACTGAGGGAGTTGAGAAATCTTCCAACCTCAAGTTGCTTGCACATTCCCAAGCCTGCATACACTAGCACTTTGCTTTGATCTCTCGAAGAGGTCTCAATGAACCTATAAAAGTTGCAGTCTTAAATCAAGCTTTTAGCTTCAATTGACAGACAATTTATTTTGTGAAGGTGGAGATGGAGGTGAGAGATGGTGAGGATGATGATGGTGATGAAGAAAGTAAGAAAAAATGATGAAAAGTAAGGAAAATACCTATGACTCCAACGTCACAACTCTACATCTTACCATCACACACTCGTCCACGAAGCTCTCTCCCCGGCAACAGTGGCAAATTTGGTGTCACTCTAGCACAATGGCAAGTACCAACATGAAGAGATCCACCTCATAAATGTCAATCCGTGGAGACGTGAGGACTAGTATGATAACCATGAGCAATTCATGACACAAGTGCGTGAATGGGAAGCACACAAGCATGCGCACACATACATGCACACACACACACACAAGGTAAGAACAAAGAGAGGAACAATGGAGTTCTTTGTATTACTCAAAAAGTCTCTTACAATGGCTCAAAACTCTAACAAGCTAACCCCAAAAATGAACTCCCTAGCTCTTTTTATAGTTTTTTTACTAGCTTTGGCCCTGTTTAGACCTAGTGTCCGGCCTAATTAAAAATTAGGTTCCAGGGCTTATTTGGGGGCTCAAACGGAATTAAAAAATTACGAAAATTGATAGGCAAGTACTTTTAATACTCTTCAAGCTTGATGATTCCTCGGCTTGAACAAAATGGAGCCTAATCTATCAGAAATGGTATTTACAATGTTGGTGTAGTGTTGAAAATCACTTTAATTGAAAATAAATTATGAAAAAATTGATTGGGCCTCTTGTATGCCACATTGTACTTGATTGCTCTCTCTCCTCATTGCTTCTAGGCCAACAACAAGTTTTTCCAATACACGTCCAATAGCATGATTGGACATCTACATGTAGAAATAAAATTGTGATCCAATTGGGAGGTTTGAAGATGATAAATAAGCTCAACTATTCATTTAACTCCTCAAAATCTTTATATGACTCATTTTACCATTCAACGCACATTAAGTGGCTAGCAATTTACACATGTATAACAAATAAACTATATACAATATCCAAAATGATCCATAATGCTCATACGTTTTTAAGATTGCCATGTTTGCACATCTCTAAAATGGTTTTCACTTTTTGATAATCAATAGAAACTCCAATCATTTTATCATTTCTAACCATGATGACAAAAAATAGTACTAGATATGCTTCTCCAAAGTGATGCGTCAAATAATCACAATGCATAAGGAACAATCCGAATGCGTCAAACAATCACATACATAAGCCGAATATCATTTATGCGACAACACTTATGTGACACCTAAGTGTTGCTCAAGAAATTCTCTAAAAAAAAGCTTAAGCAAAGTTTTTATACTCATTTAACCACTTGATTCATTCTCAGCTCCGTTCTCCATTATGCATACGTTGATGTAAACTCTCAGCTCTTTATGTGCATTTGTAATATTTTTCTCTCTTATTCTCTCAAAGCTTTATCTCTCTCTCTCTCTCTCAATTCTCTATCTCTATCTCTCAATCTCTCTTTCTCTATCAAGTGTCTCTCTCTCTCTCTCTCTCTCTCTCTAAATTCTCGATCTTTCTCTCTCAACTTTCTCTCTCTCTCTCACATGCACACACACATATATTACAATCGGTCGTTGTCAGAATTTCCTACACTTTAAGTGTTATTGATCCCTGTATATGTGGAACGTTGACCTTCATCATGAATTATAGTAAATAGTTCCTTTTCGTTAAATATTTTTTGAAATCATTCCATTCACCCATTTATGTAGAAACTAAAATGCAAATAAATTTCTACACCAAAACGAAACACATACATGAATATATACATATGTGCTTATACATATACATGAATATATACATATGTGCTTATACATACATACATATATACACACATACATACATACATATATACATACATACATACAACCATACATACATACATACATACATACATACATATATACATACCACCATACATACATACATACGTACATACTTATGGTACTTAGTATTTTCAATGATCAACACACACATTCCTATCCCCTTGATATCCCTCTTTGTGTCTCCCCCAACACCTTAAATCCTTTTACCCTTGGTACATACATGTATGTATGTATGTATGTATACATACATACATACATACATACATACATACATGCATACATACATACATACATACATACATACATACATACATACATACATACATACATACATACATACATACATACATACATACATACATACATACATACATACATACATACATACATACATACATGCGGTAATAAACTAAGTGTATGGTCTAAGGGTCTGGCTGGTTCAGACAAATATGAAGGATTCAAATACCGTTTGGTCACCCGTTCAATATTCATAACTAGAGGAACAATCATGCCTTTCTAGACATGCACTCATGGAATCTGCATG
Source organism: Ceratopteris richardii (assembly GCA_020310875.1). Classification (NCBI taxonomy): domain Eukaryota; kingdom Viridiplantae; phylum Streptophyta; class Polypodiopsida; order Polypodiales; family Pteridaceae; genus Ceratopteris; species Ceratopteris richardii. The sequence continues at coordinate 64,892,558 of CM035429.1, read as the reverse complement.
CTCCAAGATAGTGTCTCTTTTGCATGTTTCATGCAAGACTCCCACACCAGCCACATATTTACTTTTCATCTCCACCTCAAGAATCAAGCCTACAAAAATAGATGCAATCCTTGCAACACAATCATGCACATGTTGATCACCCCCAAAAAATCCACATACCAATTTGTATTTTCTAAACTGGTGACCATGAATACGATGAATCATGGCTTCTCTTTTTTTTTTAGCCCCAAAAAATGGCACTTTCTCAAGCCCTTTAACTAAAAAACAATGAAGAATTAGCTTAAGCTTGTGAGACATACAAAATTTCATCTCTTTCATCTTCACAATAGTGTTAGAGATGCCCTAGGTCCAAATCCACTTCCAAATATCACTTTTGCACCCTACAAAATGAGAAATTCTAGAGAGATTAAAAAACATGAAAAATCTCTTAATTAACCTACCTTCATGGAATCAAATGAGACATAAAACACAAGAACTACAAAAGTTTCAATAAGATAATTTTTTTCTACTAATAGCACACCACCTTTCTCTGACACAACACTTTCTCTAATTCCTACATCTTCATGCTCAAATTCGACACACAAATGTTAGAAGTTATTTGTTTTCTAGGACAATTTCAAGCATATGTTTTTCACTAAATAACTTCATTTGAAGGCTTTGAACCTTAGGAAAGTCAAAACATATGTTTGAAAGTGCAACCTTACCCAAAAGGAGGCATTGAACCACGAAAAGACACTCCAATGAAGAGAAAAGTCAGAAGGTAGTTGAAGAGAAAGGAGGACATGTGAAGAGACATGGAGGACATATGAAGAGTCATGGAAGGCTCTCATGGCTATTAAAGAACCATCCAAGCTTATTCTAAGTGTGTGTGGATGGTGGGAAGTTGGGGTGTTGCTGATACATGTGCTATTGATCCATTGTCTATCATGGGAGTTCATATTCTCGTGTATATCTCTCTTACCCTTTCCAAAGGGTGCTGAATTTCTATAGCAACCTATTAGGACTTCATTTTCTATCAATAGGAAGCTCTATTTTCTGATTTATTATAGTTTTTGGCTCTTACTGTCTAGTTTATGTGCTAAAAGGGTTTGACAATTGGATTTGGGAATTCTCAATTATATTAGTTTTAGTGAGTATTGATATGAGAGCAGCTAGGTCTTCGGCAAGGTCCAAGCTTCTTGTTGTGCATTTGGAGGAGAAATCTTCCATGAGTGGTATCAAAGCAGCTTGAAGACATCAAGCTTAGTGCAAGAAGGATTGAAGTGAATCAAGACAACAAGGTGAAATACTTGAAGGCTACATCAAGGGGAAGCATCTAGACGAGTGCTCACTATCAAAGGAGTAAAGCTATCTACAAATTCTATATAGGTAATGCACACCTCCTTTTATCATGGATAATAATTCTAATTCTTTTGAGAATGCTTGAGAAGGAAAACTATCAGCCTTGGAGGTTTAGGATGCGCTGTTATATTTATGGTTGGCACATATAGTACCTTACTTAAAAGGTTCATGTTACCATCAGATGCTTTAATATTTCCAATCTTCTCAACAGAGCATCTAGCATCATCACCTGTCTACACTTCATTCTTCCCTTTAGGTTCTTCAAGATGAGATAGTAATGCTACATTTCCAACCACATGATTGGAACAACCATAATCAATATAGAATAGATGTTCATCATCTTTACCTTGCTTGGATGTCATTTTCATGATCAATAGAGAATCCTCTTGGTCTTCTATGTAGTTGTTATAATCTCTTCTACCTATAAAGCCTCCTTGATAGTTGTTGTTGTAGCCTTGGTTGTAGTTGTGATGGTAATTGCTTCCTCCATTGTTGAACCTACCTTTGGATTGTCCATAGCCTCCTCTATGGAAGCCTCTTCCTCTCTGATCCCTTGTGTTTTTGAAACAATCATCTCTCATGTGATTGGTTAGGCCACAGATATTGCAAGGTGAAGAGTTGTATGATCCCCCTACCTTGCTTTCCTCCTCTACCCCTTCCTCTGGTACCTCTTCCTCAACCTGTGAAGTTCACTTGAGAGGTACTTGCCTCTTCTTCATTCTTTTTACCTTTCCCTTTATCTTTACTATTATTTCTATTTGTGTAAAGGGCAGAAGATTGATTACCTCTAGATTTGTTTCCATTCTTGCTGAGCTTTGTCTCATGTGTGGAGTTGCCCCATCAATGTGTTGAGGTCAAGTATTTGCATATCCATATATAGGTCCATTGTTTAGTGAAGCACTCCCACTTATCATCAAATTTGATGCCATTTACTATCTGTTCCTCTTATATCTCTTCTCCAATACTCCCAAGTTGGTCAGCTACATCCTTCATCTTGGTTACATAGTCAGCTACACTTTGCTTTGGTTGCTTCTTCAAGGTTGTGAACTTCATCCAAAGTTGGTTCTTCCTAGCCCTTGTATTTGATGAGAAGTATGAGGAAAGTACTTCGCAAGTCTCTTCGGAGGTCTTGCAATTCCTAATGTGAGGTAATAAGAAATCAGATATTGAGTTAAGTATATAAGACCTAGCTAGAGCATCTGTTGCACACCATGTAGTTAGCCTTTCTTGCTCTTCTCTTGTAGGTTGATGTTTGCTTCTGAATATTGGCATTTCCTCATCTCCAGAGATGTATCCATATAAGCTTCTTCCTTGGAGATAAGCTTGCATCCTTAGGGACCATCCTGGATAGCTGCTCTTGTCCAATTTGTCAATGAATGATGGAAATCCATCTCCCATTTTTCTTGTTCGTTCTTTAATACCACTATTTGAGGAGATGGTGGATAGATTCTAGAGACGAAGTGGTGCTGCAAAATCCTGCTTCACACCAGCCAAGAACACATTGTGGAGCATATAGTAGACCCCTTGAGCTTCCCAACAGTCACAAATAATCACTTATGAGCTTTGGAGCATGATCAATGGACCAAAACAAATGAGTAGGAAGTTCAACCATTAGTTAAGTCTTGCTATTTTGGTCTCTACACATGTTCAGTAAAATGAACAGTGCTCTCAACCTGCTAGCATTTGACTAAATTCCTTTTGGGAGTGTCTAATTAGCTACCAATTACAATTTATTTCAATAAAAAAGATCGTGTACACTGAGAATGATGCTTAGAAAGTTGGATGAGTACCCCAACATTTTCGGGCTGCTATAGTATGCAAACTAGTGAGCAGAGATGTGAAGATATATCAAGATTAAGAAAAGCAATGACAATGAAACTTTGTAGCTATGAAATAGATAGTATGCTAGATCTATAAAACTTTGAATCACATCAATTTATCAAGTATGCACGGAGAAAAAGCTCTGAGAATTTCATTGTTTTGAGATAATCATAATAGAGAAGAGAAGTAGAGATGTGATCAATGTATATGTATTAAATCACATAGAAATACAATGACATTGGCAATCTATAATTGCATAGTGTACGAATCACACAAATCCCTCTCAAAATGATCTCAAAATCGGGGCCATGTACATGCATGTTTTTTATCTATTTTTATAGCTAAAGTTGGAGCCAACTTTTGAATACAAATTTGAGCTCTTACCATAAAGTGAATCCTAAACTATAAGAGTTACTTTCTCATCAATAATCTACCAAGTAATTCGAGATTTGATTCCTCCTAACTCCACGTGAGAGTTGTGCAAATAACATATGCACTTTTACAAGGATAAAAGTAAATCGACTTTTACAAGGGAATAGTCATATGTGACTACATGAGATAAATGCTAATTGTCCAAGTATGTAGGCTTGGACTCATTTGCACGAACAGGGGCTACTTGGATTGTTTTATTCCAAGGGAGGATCTTCACCACAAGATTTAGATGCTTTTGTGACCCAAATGGGGCTAGATGCTATGCCACTCATGTGTCCATAAGTGGTTTTTGCTTCATGCTTGCTAGCTCATGCATATCTTGGTTGAGGAAGAAGCAGTATACTATGGCCACTTCTAGTTGTAAGGTTGAGTGTAGGGTAGCTTTCATAGTGAGAGTTGTGCATGTGTGGCTGAGATGCCTTTTTGTTGATTGGGGTTTTGGTCACTCTTCTACCACCACCATTTTCACTAACAGTCAAAGTGCATTGGCAGTTGCAAGGAACCTTGTGGTTCATGCTCAGCTAAGCACATTGAGGTGCACAATCATTATATGAGGGAGAGGTTCTCTATTGGGAAGCTCATTTTAACATATGTGCCCACACAAGATAATGTCCTAGGCCTTTCCACAAATGCTTCGCATAGGGAGAAGTTTAAATCTTTCCCCAAATGTTTGGGCTTACTTCCTTTTGTGGATTGATCTCTTTCCACATGGCTTGGCACTTCCTTATACATGAGTGCCATCTCCTTATTCATAGCATCACTCCTAGGGGGGATGTGTTGATATGTTTCAGTAGTGATGTGTGGATTCACACTTAGGATCAGGGGGGCACTTTCTTTCCTCTTTAGGAGGTCTTTTTCCCCAGCTTGTATATACGAATATAACCCTAATGTATAACTTATCTTTGTACATTCACTTGGTAACACATTCAATATTTTTTTGTGGTCCAAACTTCGTCTTCTTTCTTGTGTTGTTCGTGTGCTTTTGTAGACCTCAAACTTCAACAAAGGTTAGCTTTTTGGAGATTAGTATTCTTATAATATTTGTATCCATTGCTTGAGAAATAGAGAGCTTCTTGGAGCTTGTCTCTTTCCTACTTGTGAGTGAGTGAGTGTGTGTATGTGTATCATGTGTGTGTATGTTTGATTTCCCTTTTCATGTAGGTTCATACACTCTCATCTTTCAATGTGCAGTCTTCATACCATCAATTGTTTGCTCCACTCGTTGATACTTTATCATATGAGATTGTTCCTACTTAACAGTAGTACATCAGATGTGCATGTGGGTCTACAATGGGGATACATATCCCAAACACAAAGATCTGTATGGAAAAAAATATGGTACTCACCATGTTCTTCACAAGCTTTAGTGGTTTGTTAAATATTACTCCAATCTTGAGATACGACTCCAGCTTTCTTGAATACTCTCTTGATCTCTCAGTCTCCCTTACACATGTGACATACTAACCAAGATATGAAAAATGGAAGCTTTTGCGTCCTAGGGTTGCTAGAAATAATATCAAATGTGCTTATATGTGATACATGATTGCACAAATTTGATTCTAGCTACCTAATACTATCAAACATGCAAACAATGTGATTTGTTAATGTGGAAAAAACGTGTAAAAATGAAAGTGCAAGTGATTGTGAGCTACCAATGTAGAAAAACATGAATGTCAATTCAAACGCAGATGCATACCCACCCTTGCTTGATCGAAATCCTCAAACATTTACATCAATACAAGGAAAACCATTTGTCAAGTAGCAACTTATGGATTGAATCCCAAGAAATATAGATGTGCATTCATGTAGATTACATGAATCAAGGGGATTGTGTATGACAATCCAAATTTTCAAACTAAGGTAACCCAGTCAATGACATATTTCTATGAATATCAAGTGGGGGTATTGATCAATCATGAAATAGGCTACTAGGCTATTCAGAGAATCACAACTCTCAACTTGACAACCAAAACTCTGTTATATTCCATATAGAGCTCGAGACATTCTACCTAGAAACATGTAAAAGATCCTAAAAATCCTTTAGATCTGAGAAAAAAATCAAATTCACACATTTTGATGGTCATCCCTTGCAATTGAAACATGTACCACTTCACATGCATGACAAAATTAAAAAAAAAGGGGGGGGGGGGTTTGTAGGCTAATACAGTCCTAAGGACACTTTTTCCAACACATACATTCATGAGAGAAATGAAACCTCAAATATAGTGTGAGAAGAGTTGAAAGATTTGCAAGTACAAAACAAGACAAGTCCACGAATTGTCTAAAGAAAATGAACCTCAAGTCATATATACACATGGTCTTTTGGAACATTTAAAATGAAAGTTAGGTTCATCCTTTGAAACTAATATCTAGATGCTTGAACATTTTTTCAACAAAGATCCTACCTATTATTTGAGGCTTAACGAACCATTAGCCTTTACATAATTTGTTATTGGAGAAAAAATAAAATTTTTAGAAGCATGTTTATATCTTCTCAAGTATTTCAAAGGTCGTGCTTGAAATGTTTTAAAGTTTTTCAACCATAATTAGGCCCCTTGAGTTTTGATACTTGTTTTATTCACTTCCTTTTCAACATTTCTAGCAAAAATTATATTATTTGGAGATCTCTTAGATTGGTTTCTAAATGGAGAAAGGTTGAATAGATTGAATAGTTGTTTCAAATGCCTCTACTTATAAGAGTAAATATGTTAAACATGTGCAATGTGAAATATGGAATTCTACCACACAATTTGGTTATGGTGCATCATCGTATGATAATTTTATGTGTTTTGTGGACTCATATGTTTTGTATTTTGACATTGGTGCGGTCAAACATATTACTTCTCAACATAAATTTTTCAGTTCACTCCAAACTACCCCTAATGGGAATATTACTACATATGCAAGCAATCTATGTTATCTTATTATCGGACTTCTCAAGATTTTCCTTGCTATTAATACTAATATTAAAATCATATTATAAGATGCTTTATATGTTCTATGATAAAAAAGGAACTTGTTAGCTATGTCCAAATTTGCCGAAATTGGCTATTGTTGATGATAGGTATACTAATTCAGGATCTTTTAAATGGTGAAAGAATCATTTCTTCTAGTATCATATTTTCTAGGTTGTGTAAGCTCACAACCTATAAAATATCATACTAGAAAATAGTTAAAAGTTTCATATACAAATATTCTTCATGCACGTTTTGACCATCTGATTTTTCAATTCATTATGCTTGGCAAAATATGATATGGTATCCTCTTTTTAAAAATCTTAAAGAACCTTCTAAGATATTTGTGAGGGATTCATTTTGTAAAAGATGAAGAGTTCTAGCTTTTCCAAAATATTATAGTGAGAGATGAGTGCAAACTATAGCTTCTTCATAATGATATATGTGCGCATATGTAGCAATCATCACTTGCTAATTTTCTTTATTTTGTGGTATTTTTACATGAATATTCTAAGCATGCATGAATAGCCATTAAGTGAAAAGATTGGAATGTTTTGATTCTTTGAATATTTTTTTCTTATGGTCTAAAATCTATCAACATCTAAAATGTGAACACTTTTCTTTTTTAATGGAGGTTTTGTAGGCACCTACTCCCTCGGCTTTAACTTTGAAAGTACAATTGTACAGGTGATTGGCATAGTACCCGCAGGATCCCCCATATCTCACAAAGTGGGGGATAGACAAGGTTAGGACTAGTTACAATTGATTTAGACTCGTTAAAGCCATTACATGTCTTGCCCGGGGATTGAACATAGGACCTCTAGCTCAACAGGTTGGTGCCAAAAAAATCCACCTTTGGCAAAGAGAGGAGCATACATCTTGAAAATTATTGGCCTTCCTAGATAAGAGTGTGATGAAAGATGTGAATAACTCAATCTGCACATAAAAAAATAATTGTGTTGAAAGGAAAAATAGGCCTCAGATGGAAATGGTTTAATCCATGGTCACGATTCAAGCCGTACTTCATGGTTTCTAGCTTGAGGATATTATGTTTGTTGCATATGTACCAAACAAGTGTCTCACTAAAGCATTGAAATATAGAATCAAAATTATGTTATGTGTTTTGTTTCGATTTTATTGGAGTTTGATGTCTATTAAAGCACATGAATAGCACAAGGAAGAAGAAGAAGCTTGGAGCACAACACACGGTACTGAGTGTATTAGATATACAAAGATAAGTAACATGTTAGGTTTATAGGTGTATATACAAGCTGGGGGAAAAACCTCCTAAAGAGGAAAAAAAGTGCCCCAAGGGTACTAAATGTGTTCAGACACATCACAACTGAAATATATCAACAAACCCCCCTAGGAGTGATGTGGTGAACAAGGATTTTGCATGCATGTATAAGGAAGTGCCAAGCTATGTGGAAAGAGATCAATTTACAAAAGGAAGTAAGCCCAAAGCTTTGAGGAAAGCTTCAAACTACTCCCACGATAGAGCCTTTGTGAAAAGATCTACAATGTTATCCTATGTGGGCACATATGCCAAACTGATTCCTCTAGTATAGAACCTCTCCTTGACATAATGATAATGCACATCAAGGTGCTTTGTGTGAGCCTGGAACACAGGGTTCCTCACCATTGCCAATGCGCTCTCAAACTCAGTGAAGATGGTGGTGGAAAAAGACTGACCAACACCTAAACTATCCAAAAGGCATGTGAGCCACACAAATTCAACAATCACTATGAAAGTTGCCCTAAACTTAGCATCACAACTAGAAGTGGTCATAGTAGGCTACTTCTTGCTCAACCAAGATATGCATGAGCTATGAAGCATGAAGCAAAAACCAATAGTGGACACATGAGCATTATAGCAACCAGCCTAGTGTGAGTCAGAAAAAGCAACCAGCCTAGTCAGAAACCACTAGTGGACACACGAGTGTCATAGCAGCCAACCTAGTTAGATTAAAAAAAAACATGTAAATCTAGCAATAGTGATCCCCCCTTGGGGTAGAACAATCCAAGTAGCCAGGTACCACTCAAGTACCGAAAGATGTGCTTAACTGCCTGCAAATGCTTGAATCCTAGGCAATGCATAAATTTGCTCATTTGAGATAGAGTAAACTAAATATCTGGCCGAGTTATGCATAAGTAAATCAAGCACTCAATAGCTTGCTGATAGAGAACAACATCAAATGCATCTCCAACAAGCATGAAGACGCAATCGTAAACATGTTTCCATAAGAGTGGCAATATGTTTACAATCTTCAAGGCCAAAACGATGCAATAATGTGTCAATATATTTTGTTTGTAGGTGTGAATGTGAGGGATAATGGCACGTTTGATAGAAAAAATTATCAATTATGTGCCTGAGCATCTTTGTGATCCCAACACAGTTGATCTATAGTAGGTGTAGCATGAACCACAACACAAACAAGAATATGAAGATCATAATCTTCAATTACCTATGCATCAACTTCAATAACTAGATTCGTAGGTGTATCAACAATTTTAAACTAATATATGAATTGATTGCACGTTATACAAAGAGATGCTTATGATTCTACATGGATTTACAAGTTAAAATTATTTACCCTTTTGATTAGTTCTAAATACATGTTATTTTTTGTTTGTTTGTCATGTTTCATTTATCTTGTTGCGCTTTATAGTTAATTTGTCTAAATTTTGAGATTTGGCATGAATACCCATTCTTAAAATCTCCTAATATGTAGGTATAACACCATAGTTTAAAAAAATGCAAAACTTACCCAGAAAATAGCTTTCATTAAGTACATTGATGAATTAAATCGCTGGCCATGAAATTTATGCACCTTTGCACAAATATTGAGGTATTGACGTTTTTATGAAGGTCATGTGTGAACTCTTGATATATTGAGATTCATGTAGGACGTTGTAGGTTATTGCACTTGCCCCTCCGTGATACATTACTAAGTGCTACAACCTACATATGAGTTCTTGACCCTTCAATGCTGTTCTAAATGCTTCTAATTATTATGTCAAGAGGTTTTGATTTGAAAGAGTCTAGGCATGTTTTTCTTTTGAAAATATTCAACAGCTCAAGTAATTTTGATGGATTCAAGTAGCAAGATCACAGTGATTAAATCTTACAAAGCGTTTTCTAGTGTGTAAGTGAAAATTTTTATTATCTTTATTCATATCACGGATTATCTTTATTTATATTTTTAGACGGTCATTTCATTACTTGCAAGCAACTATCTTTGTAATTATCATTGAATCTCTATGAATATTTCAAAAATTTTTAATACCTTCCTTGGCATAACACACACACACACACATATATATATATATATATGTGTGTGTGTGTGTGTGTGTGTGTGAATGTTTATCATACATATATTTGAGGGTAAAATTTGCTTAGAATTAATTGCTCAACTATTGGTGATGAAATTCTTATTGACTTTTGATTAACTATTTAAAAACGTTTTTTTTTTTTGTTTTGAGAGTACAATGAATTGGAAAGACACACACACCCAACCTCGTAAGGTAGAGGCACCCATCTTGGGGAACTCTGAAGCATCCAGCCCCGGGTGGGGCTTGAACCCTGGTCATCAACCTAAGAGTACAAGGCACATCCACTAAACCATGCCCGCTAAAAACGTTAAGATAAATAGTCATTCAAAGTTAGCTCAAAGATTGTTGAAGGAAGTTTTATGGACATTTGATTAACGATTATAAGTATTTTAAGATAAATAGTCATTCAAGTTCAAGGAAAGAAACTTTTTTTTTTTGAAATTGATAAAAATCCAAGTAAGTTTTATGGATGATAGCTACAAGTCAAAAAGAGGTTCTTACTACATGAGAAGTTAGTAGAAAAAATGTCTTTTATGAACTTTAAAGTTGTCAAAATATCTGTGCTAACTTGAGTTGCTTCCAAAATTTGTATTGATGAAGTTTTTTATCATCTTTATTCGATTCATGAAATTAAGAACTTCATTATTTGTAGCCAACTATCTTTGCAATATTTCTAATCTATCAACTTATTCTTGAAACTTCTTTGTATAATCAACTCTCTATGAATATCCAAAAAAATCTCAATATTTTCTCAAAATAGTTATGACTTTTTTTAAGGTGTATCATATAGTTTTGGAGAGTAAAATTCAAGTTTTTAATGTAATTTTTTGATCTGTTTGATCAAAAGAAAAAAAAATATTTTATTTGAAATGAAATTTTTTAAATTTGAAAGAATATGCATAAATATGAGTTTTGGCATATTTGGTAAAAATTAGTTCTTTGGCCAAATAAATGCAACCTATGATTATATATGGGAGAAGTAGAAAATGGAAAAATAAATTTATTTACTTAATAATATTAGTAATTGATTCATCCATGAAAATTTCTTTGAAATAATAGAAGTATACCACTAGATCCCTTATAAGTAGGTTGTGCTCTATTGGTCTTGGAATCTATTTTCACTAGAAACTTTTTGCTACATATGTATCTTCTATGATGAATTCTTATTACACTACCCAAATGCCTCCTTCAATCTAGCTGAGTACATCCATTTTGATTCATTATTTTTCGAGGTTGCAATCTAATGTATGTTTGTTTTCCGATGATTTTCATACTACTAATTTGTTAAGTTCCATCTATGATGAGCTTCCCATTTTTATTGAATATATTGTGTCCATCGCCTACACACATATGAAGTGGTGGCCGATAAGTTAGACTTGCTTCAATCCCATATAGAGTTTTATTCTCTATGAAATGATTGAAGAATAACTATCTGTGCTCTCCCAGCTCCCTCTAGGCATGGAACTCCAATATCTCCTTTGGAAGATCAATTTTCTTCATCTACCTCTCTATATGAGCACATGTCAACACCCTCTTCCATTAAAATGGGTATATCTTTTTCATCTGACCTCCAAATTGAGTGATTTGAAGCTCTCTAGAATCCTTAATATTTTCACTTCTAAAAATCTACTTTATAGAGCTTAAAATTTCAATGTTCATACACTAAGAGCTTCATACGAGGCTATTAGTGACATGAGGAAAAACAAACCCAACTTAGGAATTCTTGAAGTGTAGCTGATGATCACTTCTTACCTCTGCACCACACCTCTACAAGTGGACTTTCACATTTTATAGATACTTTTTCTTGTAAATAAGTAGATACTTTTTCTTGTAAATAAGTGCATTTTTGTGAAGAGATGGATTTGTAGTTGATGAAGATGAAGTGGTGCTGCAAAAACTTTGCACTACACCAGCCAAATGGACTCCACATATATGTGGTGGGACCTTTTATCTTGCCAAAGGATGTATTCGACACCTTATGTACCTTGGAAGATCACTCTCAAAAAGTTGAATCAAAACAGATAAGTTGGAGTAGATTCAAGATCCAAAAACTTGCTATTTATGTTCATATAGCTATCCAAAGTTTTGAACAATTCTCTCTCCAGAGCAGCAATTAACTTAATTCGTTTTGGGGAACTCTTATAAACTTAGTAAGCTAACAATCATGAGTGATTTGATAAAAAAAGATGAACTACACAAAGAGAAACAAACTTAGCAAGTCATAGGATGACCCCAATAAAATGCAAATATCTCAAGCTTTAAGAATCAAATGATTATGAAATTTTGTAGGCATATACTAGACAATATGATGAATCTAATAAGCTTTAAATCAAAGAAAATGGTGCAGTACACACTAAGAAACAGCTCTGACAAAATGACTGATCTGAGAGAGTGCTGCTAGAGAAGAAGAAAATCAAGTGACACAGTTGACTTCAAATGATCATAGCTGAAGATTGAAACATCCAATTGTAATAAAAAATGGTGAACATACAGTAGAATTATAGAGCTAATTTTACGAGGTTAAATCACTGAAAATGATTCACCAAGCTTAGAGAAATCATCTCTGCAATATGACTGAGATAACTGAGAGATATGGCAGTGAACAGTACACTTCACAAGAACATGAAGATATGAACTCAGATGATCATGAAAATGAAAGTATATTGATTGTACAATACAATGGACTTATGGATACATATGTTTGCCTTGAAACCACACCTTGATATGGCATAAATCTCAGCTCTTGAAGGTCTTGTCTTAACCACAACTAAAACTGCCATGTATTTATAGTTGACCTTGGGAGCCTAACTTCCCTCAATCACTCCTCAATCTATTAGTGATTGATTTGATTCTCCAACTACCATCAATAATGAATTATTGGCTTCTCTTTCCTCTTTTTGTCAAGTGGACTCAACCACTTAAGATTCTTTCACTTTTACATCAAGTAAAACTTCAAAAAGTTACAAGAGGTAGTTCACAAGTGAACTTTACATTGTCTTCATTTTAAAGCTTCTTCTATGACCTTGTGGGACTCAAGACAATACTTGAACTTGTTATAGACTTGCTCCAACATCTCCCCCTCAAGCTAAGTATGCTTGAGGTCTTCAATCCTCCAAGATTACATGCAAACCTATCATAGCCTTGATTTGCAAAGCTTTGTACCATCCAATGCTTTGGTTAGAATATATGTACATTGTTGATGAGTGGACACATATGATATTTGAATCTCCTTGCTCACAATCTTTTCTCTTACATAGTGATAATGAACTTCAATATGTTTAGTCCGTGCATGAAAAATTGGATTAGCAGTTAAGTGAATAGAGCTCATATTGGCACCAAAAATATTTGGAGTGCCAAATTCCAATCCAAGATCTGTGAATAGTGTCTTCATCAACATAGCTTCTTGAGTAGCTATGGCAAGACGTCTGTATTCAGCTTCAGTAGAAGAGAGAGCAACTGTGGGTTGCTTCTTGGATGACCATGAAACAAGTTTTGAACCTGCAAAGGTAAGATACCTGAGGTGCTCCTTCTATCTTCCTTGGAGCCAGCCGAATCTGCATTAGAGAACAATTTCAACCTTAAATCAGATACATAAGGGTAATATAACCCCTCATTCATGGTACCTTTCAGATATCTGAGTATCCTCTTGGCAACCTCCATGTGAGGTTTCCTAGGTGTGTGCATAAATTGACTTAGCACACTCACACTATAACATATATCAACCCTTGTCAATGTGGCATAGTTCAAACTACCCACAAGGCTTTGATAACCTATCACATCTTCTATGAGTTCACCTTCATGTGAGCTCAATTTATGATTAACCTCCATTGGAGTACCTGCAATCCTACAATCTTGCATCTTGAATTTTGCCGACATGTCTTTAATGTACTTTCTTTGAGTAAGAAACAAACCATGATCTTTGTAGACAACTTCCAATCCTAGGAAATGGGTAAGTGAACCCAAATCACTTATCTTGAACTCTTCTCTCATCTGTTCTTTGATTCTCTTCATGCCATCTGTATCATTTCCTATAGATGGACCTCTCTGATGTAGCTTAGCTCGCTGAAAGAACTGGCTAATGGTCTGCTGGGTACTCACCCGTGGCTGATGTGTGGGCTGTAGTGATCGCTCTCACCTCTCGTATGCTGCTGTGAGGAAGCGTCCCAAGCATCCTTGGTCTCCCATATTCATGCACAACTGGAGTGACTGTTCTATCTGGAACTGTGCTCGTAGGTCTAAGTATGCTGGGCATCTGATAACAAAATGCTCCTCACTCTCTACCTCTGTCTTGCATAATAGGCACCATTGTGCCTCATGAGGGACTCCCCTGGACCGACCCCTCTCAATCTCGAGCTCATGTGATGAAACCCGGAGCTTTCCAATGACGACTCGAAGGTGGTGGGATAGGTATGTCTACATGTATCTCGGAATCTCGATGAAGCTCTCGTCTGATATATGTAGAAAATGTTCACGGTAATAGAGCATTTTTGGTGGCAATGTATCCGTGGGGCTCACCCATGTCCTCTGTATGTATATCTCCTGACCAATGACCCTATTCCTCTCTTGATGAGAGAGCGAGTAGGTGGGTGCCTGTGAGTTGTATTGTAGTGGTGGTAGCTTGTCTATGTCAAGGCCATGGTGGGCCAGCCAGTCTCGTGTCTGTGCATACCATGAGGAGGTGTTGCGTGCTAATGCCATATCACATGATGCCTGAAAAGCACGATAAGCAATGCGCTTTGTATCCATGCTTTGAAGTCTGTGTAATAGGCATACTGTATGGAATAGTGCCTCAACTAACATCGGTGGTGGAGCGAGCTCTGCTCTAATGATATCATGTGGTACTAAAGGCTTGCTGCGGATAAGTCGGGCAATCATGAGGATCTGTGGCCTCTCTAATGCTGTCCATACTGAGGTAGCTAGTCCGGGTCCCCATATGGCTGCCCCATACGCGAGAGAGAGAGAGAGAGAGAGAGAGAGAGAGAGAGAGAGAGAGAGAGAGAGAGAGAGAGAGAGGGAGAGGGGGGAGGGAGGGAGGGAGAGAGAGAGAGAGAGAGAGAGAGAGAGAGTCATATTAACGTCTTCTGGAGGCCAAAGGTGGCCTATGAGACAAAAACCATGTACAAGTGTAGTAACCTTGTGTAGAAGATGAAATGAAATAAAAAGTATATCGCTACACAAAGCTATATAGGGCTGGAAAATGCTGGGGAGACGTGGCTCTGACTCTGCAGATAGTGGCCACCTAATACATGGGGGATCCATAATGTGAGTGAGTAAAACACCCTAGCTAGTGGTGATGGGTTGATGTGGGTGATGTGGTACATCAGTGGTGGTATGAGTGCCTCATGAAGGAAGAAAACGCAGGAGGTGGTGGTATGCCTATGCTCCATCATGTGGTCATATGCTGTCCTGATGCGTGAGATATCCTCCTGATATAGTCGTGGTTGACGATATCCCCCCATGCGTGGTCCTCGCGGTGCTCTCTGTGTTTTTGCCTGGTGGAGCATGAGCCCTATAGATGGACCTCTCTGATGTAGGTTAGCTCGTTGAAAGAACTGGCTAATGGTCTGCTGGGTACTCACCCGTGGCTGATGTGTGGGCTGTAGTGACCGCTCTCGCCTCTCGTATGCTTCTGTGAGGAAGCGTCCCAAGCGTCACTGGTCTCCCATAGTCATGCACAACTGGAGTGACTCTTCTATCTGGAACTGTGCTCGTAGGTCTAAGTATGTTGAGCATCTGATAACAAAATGCTCCTCACTCTCTACCTCTGTCTTGCATACTAGGCACCACCGCTCCTCACGAGGGACTCCCCTGGACCGAACCCTCTTAATCTCGAGCTAATGTGATGAAACGTGGAGCTTTCCAATGACGACTTGAAGGTGGTGGGATAGGTATGTCTGCATGTATCTCGGAATCTCGATGAAGCTCTCGTCTGATATATGTAGAAAATGTTCACGGTAATAGAGCATTTTTGGTGGCAATGTATCCCTGGGGCTCACCCATGTCCTCTGTATGTATATATGTCATATCTCCTGACGAATGACCCTATTCCTCCCTTGATGAGAGAGCGAGTAGGTGGGTGCATGTGAGTTGTACTGTAGTGGTGGTAGCCTATCTTTGTCAAGGCCATGGTGGGCCAGCCAGTCTCGTGTCTGTGCATACCATGAGGAGGTGTTGCCTGCTAATGCCATATCACGTGATGCCTGAAAAGCACGATAAGCAATGCGCTCTATATCCATGCTTCGAAGTCTGTGTAATAGGCAGACTGTCTGGAATAGTGCCTCAACTAACATCGGTGGTGGAGCGATCTCTGCTCTAATGATATCATGTGGTACTGAAGTCTTGTTGTGGATAAGTCGGGCAATCATGAGGATCTGTGGGCTCTCTAATGCTGTCCATACTGAGGTAGCTAGTCCGGGTCCCCATATGGCTGCCCCATACACAAGAGAGAGAGAGAGAGAGAGAGAGTCATATTAACGTCTTCTGGAGGCCAAACGTGGCCTATGAGACAAAAACCATGTACAAGTGTGGTAACCTTGTGTAGAGGATGAAATGAAATAAAAAGTATATTGCTACACAAAGCTATATAGGGATGGAAAAGGCTGGGGAGACATGGCTCTGACTCTGCAAATAGTGGCCACCTAATACATGGGGGATCCATAATGTGAGTGAGTAAAACACCCTAGCTAGTGGTGATGGGTTGATGTTGGTGTAGTATGTGGTTTATCAGTGGTGGTCTGAGTGCCTCGTGAAGGAAGAAAACCAAGGAGGTGGTGGTACGCCTATTTCCATCATGTGGTCGTATGATGTCCTGATGCGTGAGATATCCTTCTGATATAGTCGTGGTTGACAATATCCCCCCATGTGTGGTCGTCGCCCTTCTCTCTATGTTGCTGCCTGGTGGAGCATGAGCCCTATAGATGGAACTTTCTGATGTAGCTTAGCTCGTTGAAAGAACTGGCTAATGGTTTGCTGGGTACTCACCCGTGGTTGATGTGTGGGCTGTAGTGACCGCTCTTGCCTCTTGTATGTTGCTGTGAGGAAGTGTCCCAAGCGTCGCTGGTCTCCCATAGTCATGCACAACTGGAGTGACTCTTCTATCTGGAATTGTGCTCGTCTGTCTAAGTATGTTGGGCATCTGATAACAAAATGCTCCTCACTCTCTACCTCTGTCTCGCATACTGGGCACCACCGCTCCTCACGAGCGACTCCCCTGGACCGACCCCTCTCAATCTCGAGCTGATGTGATGAAACCCGGAGCTTTCCAATGACGACTTGAAGGTGGTGGGATAGGTATGTCTACATGCATCTCGGAATCTGGATGAAGCTCTCGTCTGATATATGTAGAAAATGTTCACGGTAATAGAGCATTTTTGGTGGCAATGTATCCCTGGGGCTCACCCATGTCCTCTGTATGTATATATTCCATATCTCTTGACGAATGACCCTATTCCTCTCTTGATGAGAGAGCGAGTAGGTGGGTGCATGTGAGTCGTATTGTAGTGGTGATAGCCTTTCTATGTCAAAGCCATGGTGGGTCAGCCAATCTCGTGTCTGTGCATACCATGAGGAGGTGTTGCCTGCTAATGCCATGTCACGTGATGCCTGAAAAGCACGATAAGAAATGCCCTCTGTATCCATGCTGTGAAGTCTGTGTAATAGGTATACTGTCTGGAATAGTGCCTCAACTAACATCGGTGGTGGAGCAAGCTCTGCTCTAATGATATCATGTGGTACTGAAGGCTTGCCGCGGATAAGTCGGGCAATCATGAAGATCTGTGGCCTCTCTAATGCTGTCCATACTGAGGTAGCTAGTCCGGGTCCCCATATGGCTGCCCCATGCACGAGAGAGAGAGAGAGAGAGAGGTGTACAATCAGAAGGTTGGCGTTTTGAATCCTCTTCCAACTATAATCAACACTAGTTTTTATGGATTCTTAAGGTTCTCATAGAATACGAAGTTGCGATTCTGCAAGCTCCATTTAGAAGCCACATAATTTATTGAGAACAAAACCTGTGGGTACTTATTGTCCTGTTATTAGATCTCGGTTGCATTTACAAATATTTTTTTTCACTGTCCAAGCATGTCTGGATATGTTTGTCTGTGTCAAAGAGTCCTTTTTGAAGATTATATATATATAGATTAGATTGAGATGTACAATCAAAAGGTTGGCATTTTGATTTCTCTTCCATCTCTAATTCACACAAGTTTTCATGGATTCTTGAGCTTCTCATAGAATATGAAGTTTCGATTTTGCAAGCGCCATCTAGAAGCCATATAATTTGTTGAGAACAAAGCAATTATAACAGCTTCATGTGGGTACTTGTTGTCTTCTTATTAGATTCAATGTTGCATTTAAAAAGGGATTTTTTTTTCCACCCAAAATGTGCATGTTATAGGACACTCCCAAGTGTCTCTCCAAGTATCCCTCATGTGGACAGTTTTCCAAGGGAAATCCCATGACTTCTATTTCAATTGAAGCCCTCCCTTCACTTACAAACCAATATAGCATTTAGAAGAAGCTTCTTCCAATATTAAGGTTCTCATATCATAGAATAATTAATCCTAAGGATACAAACCATTCATTTGAGGCTCTAATTAAATAAATAAGCCAAGGGTTCATACTAGAGTTAAAACCTATAATTGAAAACCCATCTGCAAAGCTCTAACCCAAGTAAATAAACCAAGGGTTCCCAAAGATTAAACTCATAATCCAAAGGCCTAACCCAAGAGTTATACAATATTCTTCCCTCTTTTAGAACATTTTCATCTTAAAAAATGTGTGGTCGTATATGTATGTGGAGTGTTCCCTCGTGCACCATGATCAGTCTTATCAAACATTATCTTATGCCTATTCTTGAATCTTTTGTTTGAAAAGAGGGGAATCTCTTATTGATGGGACTCACCCGTTCCCAAGTGCACTTTCTCTTGTTCTATACTTCCATTTAAGTAGGCACTTTGTATATAAATGATTCCTTGTCTTTTTATCTTGAGTGTGTAGTATTTTATCTCGTTCATAAGGGATGTTCTGAAGTGAGATCGGTTGGACTATTGTATCTAGAGATACAAGATTATTTTGTTCATATTTTTTTTTTTGAATCTACTAACATGAAACATTAGGTGAAGAAGACAATCTTCAAGACGCTTTAAGATAAGCCAAAGTCCAACCTTTCTAAGAATCTCGAAAGGGACACAATACCTTGGAAATAGTTGAGGATCAGGTCTTATTTTCAAAGTTTCATCTCTCAAGAACTTTAAAATAAAATTGTTCTCGAAGGAAATATCTTGCCACTAGGGTCATTATATACTTTAGCTCTTTCCTAGGCTTTCTTTAGTTTTTTTTCTTTTTGCTACTTTGATCTTAAAGTTCATATCTTCCAAGAAATCCTTAGCTGCCTGGACTTTCTAATTTTGCAATTAAGCTATATATGGGATTGTTGGCTAGAACCAAACATTAACATGAAGAAACTATATTCAATTGTGGAATGCTTAGCATTGTTGTAAGAAAACTCAATCAAAGGGAGATAGTCTTCCCAATTAGTCTGGTTTGAAGATACGTATGCTCATAAAATGTCTCTATGTATTCAGTTAACCATTTTTGTTTCCCCTTTCATCGATGGATGTTTCACAATAATCATATGTAGCTTTGTTTCTAACCTACTAAAAACAACTCTCCAAAAATGGCTAGCGAGCTTTCTATCTCTATCTGACACTATATCTTGCGGTATACCATAGAGTCAGTAGATGTTTAACCAACATCTTAGCTAATTTTGGAGTTCTAACTATAGTTTGAGTTGAAATGAAATAGCCATTTTGGTAAAACGATATGGTATAGACAAAATTGCATCATATCCTTTCTAGGTTTGAGAGAAGCGTGTAATTAAATCTATGGAAATACTTTCCTATTTACCATTGGGAGTTTTCAAAAGGTGTACTAGGTCACCTATCTTGAGCTTAATTCGCTTTATTAACTTGACATAATAAGTTAATGTACATAATTTTGTACATAAGTTTTGTTGATTCTTGAATGATCGACACTAGGGGCATTAGGGAATTCTAACAAAACTTTCCTTCTACGTTTTTGGTTACAAGGTACACAATTTTTTCCTTTGTATAACAAGTATTCATCTTAAGTACTGTAATGCTTAAACTTACCTTGAATCACAAGTTTGTACCTTGGTTAAGGACCTTTTTTCAAGCTTCTTTGAAACTTGGATCTTCTTGATACTTACCTTTCATCAACTAAACCAAGCTCATTGAATTCAACATAGGCATATGGCGTAAAGCACCAATGACTACATTGAATTTTCCTCTTCGATATCTGATCTCATAGTCAAACTCCTAGAATATCTCAGCCCATCTTGCATTTCTACTTGTTAAAACCAATTGGTTTGCAAATCAATGGATACTTGCTTATAAAAAACTATACTCGCTTTGATGCCAAACAAGTAATGTCTCCATTTCTTTAGAGCATGCAAAATGGCATGAATCTCTTTCTCATTGGAAGAATAATTGTGTTGAGTTGAGTTTAGCTTTTGACTTTCAAAAGCAATTGATCAAGCATTGTGATTCAACACAAATTTGATTGCTATTTCATTTGCATCTATTTCAACCATTAAGGGTTCATTCGGATCTACTATCTATAGAATGAGGGCCAATGCTAAGTCTTTCTTATCCATACTTTTTGCTTATTTTTTATCCCCACTAAGGATTTTAGGATTTCCCTTTAAATTATCAAATAAAGAGATTAAGATTTTAGCAAAGTGGTGTGCATAAACATGTGAGAGCTCGTGTGTGAAGTGTATTCTGGTATGTGGCTCAATGAGTGTGGAAGGGACTAATGCAATATGAGATGAAAGTGTGAATGTGATAAATGTATGGTTAGCACCTAGTGGAGGTAGTCCAATACTAAGTGAGGGAATAAGTGAAGTTCCAAAAATGGTACCCAAAATGTAGTCGACCATGCTCTCTCCTCCCCTGTGAGGGAAGCAAGTAAGTCCACCCGAGCCTGGCCAATAGTGCATCCCATTATATATAACGAGATGATGTCGGTTGCCTAGCTCAAGTAAATGTCTGCCATACCCCGTGGTGTCTTGACCCATATCCGTTGATACTCTACTGGTCCTTGTCTCGTCTGGATCTCTGCTCCTCATGATTTGTGGATGCTCCATAGCATATGACTCACACTGATGTGACTGGGTGCAGCCGTTGAAGTCCCCCATGAGGAAGACTTCACCTAGGGTGCTGTAATGTAATATCTCATCTAAAAGTGCTATGTATGGTGAATCTTTGTCCCGAGTCGGTCCCCCATGGTCATATCTTGCATATCTAGATCCCCTTGCTGGGAAGTAGCATATGGCAATGTAGACCCAGCTCTCCGCTCCTACCTCCATGCGAACCCACATGTATCGTGCCTCCTCGTCTCTACCTATGATGTGGATCCGGCTCTGTATCTCCTATCTAAATATGATGGAGACTCCCCTACCTCGTGCTGTACTCTGTCTTGTCGTGGCCCTGAATGCAGATTCCCAATGAAAACTTGCAATGTGTGGGAGGCTACTTTCTGGGCTCATGAGTCTCTGGGATGCAAGTAAAGGCATGCATATCTAGGATCTCCTCCAGTCGGTCTGGCCGTGTCCAAAGTGCTCCGTTGAAGTTCCACACTGCTCCCCTGAGTGGTGACTCCTGGTGTGGTGTTGCCTCATAGGCCGTGTATCCCTATTTGATAGGGCATCCATCTATAAAGACTCTACCGTCGCGATAAAAAGCCTTCTTTCCTTCTCTCCTTGCCTGTAAGATCTGAGGCATACATGCCTTTTTGTGCCCTATCTACATTTTCATGAGGTCCTCGTCCATGAATAAAGATTCACCTGGAAGTCTTCTTAGTATGGATCGCTTTTTGAAAAAAGCGATTCTATCTTCTGCTGACCTCATGTGTAATATAAGAGCTCGATGTTTTGTGTGATCTTTTCCGGCTCTCCACGCATGGGTGAATGGCGTATCGCTATATCCTAGCTGATGACATATATGCGATGCATCAGCCTCAATAGATGTTCCTTTAGAGAGGCCTGTGATCCTTACGTGTAGTCTACGAACCTGTCTAAGTCTCTCCTCTTCAAGTGTGTCTTGCACCCTGATGTATTCATCTCTGATTGCCTCTTCCTTTACTTCTTTTTTAATACTTTTGCATACGACTTCAACCCAACTATTTTGGGTTGATTCCACCTCTGATCTGACTTGCTCTTGGATGTTTGTCTTCCACTGGTTCTTTATTTCTTATTTCAAATAATCTATTTTGGTAATTCTCCCTCTTCTTTGGAGATCTTCATGTGGATGATTTCTTCTTGAAGATGGTGTGTTTCAGCTTTCCATTCATCCCTGTCTTCTTTGAGTTGTTTGATTTGATCCTCAAGAGCTTTTATTCTTTCTGTTGCCTTCCTCATCTCTTGATTAAGAGCCCTATTTGCCTCTTTTTTTGCTTCTCTTATGGCTTTATTTATCATCTCCTCCACATCCTACTTCTCAAGTTTTGCCATGTCCACCGACAAATTGTTGTGAGGCCCAAAGAGGTGATCCACTTCAGGCTTTTGCAATCCTCATCAGTTTAGAATTTATGAGAAACAGAGGCATGCTGGGCAGGTTTGGTTAACGTTTCGGGCAGCAGTCAGGGTTTCAGCTGACCTTGTAAAAAAACCCTAAAAATAGAGTGGCAAAACAACAGTACAAAACCCTAAAAAAACCCTAAAAATAGACCAATGAAACCCTAAAAAACAGAGTGGATATGGCAAAACCCTAAAAAGGAAGTGAATATGATGGCAAAACCCTTAAAATAGATCATCATCTACCCTAAAAGAACCCTAAAAACAGACATACGAAACCCTAAAAATAGAGTGGATATGATGAAATCCTAAAAAAATAGCAAATATGATGGCAAAACCCTAAAAACAGACCAGCAAAACCCTAAAAATAGACCTACGAAACCATAAAAACAGACCAACAAATATCAGAGAGAGAGAGAGAGGGAGAGAGGGAGAGGGAGAGGGAGAGGGGGAGGGGGAGGGGGAGGGGGAGGGGGAGGGGGAGGGAGGGAGGGAGGGAGGGAGGGAGGGAGAGAGAGGGAGGAGAGGGAGAGAGAGGGAGAGAGGGGGAGAGAGAGGGGGGAGAGAGGGGGAGAGAGAGGGGGGGGGGGGGAGAGAGAGAGAGAGAGAGAGAGGGAGGGAGAGAGAGAGGGGGAGGGAGAGGGAGAGAGGGAGAGGGAGAGGGGGAGGGGGAGGGGGAGGGAGAAGGGGGGGAGGGGGGGAGGGGGGGAGGGAGAGAGATTTTATTAACGTCTTCCAAAGGCCAAACTTGGCCTATGAGACAAAACCATGTATAATTGTGGTAATCTTTGTGTAGAAGTCAAAAGGAAAAAGTACTCACTACACTAAATTGTGTAGGATGAAAACCACAAAAGGATGGTGTCCTTGGTAATGAGGGAGTAGTGGGGATAATGTAGTGGTGCGTGGGGGGAGTGGGGCTATAACTCTCCATGTAGTGGCCACATCTAATATAGGGGGGACCCATGGGAAGGTGAATGTGTATACCAGAATTGCTCATGATGGGTGGAGGTGAGTGGAGTGTGTGGTACATCAGTGGTAGTTTAAGTACCTCTTGCAAGAAGGCTGCCCAAGTGGTGGTGGTGCACCTTTGCTCCATCATGTGGCCGTGGGCTAACCTGATGCGCGAGATATCCACCTGGTGTAGTCGTGGTCCTCTGTACATAACCATACATGGCCGGCATCACACTCTTTGTACTCCTACCTGGCGGAGGGTGAGCCCTATGCCTCTAGGAGACAGGTTTGTGTGATGTGGCCCACCTCGCTAAAAGAACTGAGTGATAATCTGCTGGGTACTCACTTGTGTTTGAGAGTGGGGAGGGAGAGAGAGAGAGAGAGAGAGAGAGAGAGAGAGAGAGAGAGAGAGAGATCATTTGTGGCTTGAATGCTAAAGGGTTGATGGGTATGTCTTTGCATTAGGGGTGATCTAGATCTTTTAGAGATGTGAGATTGTTGGTTAGACCCATGTTTGATCTATATATGAGATATAATACCCATGTAGAGATCCAAGATTGTTGGTTAGCCTCATGTTTCACCCATATGTGAGATATGAGATTTACATTATATGTACACATAAATTTTGTATCATTGTGTGACATTTTCTTCTTCTTTTTTTATCAGTTATGCATGATGCGAATGGAAGGTGAGGGATTGATGAATGGTATGAATGGTGAGGGATTGATGAATGGTAGTTCATGTGGTATTCAATTTCAACTTTTGGATCCATTGACACTAGTTATTTTGACATGGTGAGTATGTGACACTAGGGGGCATTTCCAATCTTGCATCATTTCAGTGGAGAGTAGAATCTCCACAAACATTTCTATTTAGTAAGTGTGGTAGAAAGTGATAGAGTATAGTGGTATTGTGATGTTAGAGATGATTCTCCTGCATTGTGATTATTGATGGTATTGGCCATGTGATTGATAACTTATCCCCTCTATTGAGTCACCAATAATGTCTGCCTTGTTAGTGAGGATATTTAGATCCTCTGTAGTTAGTGGAGATTATTTTTCATGTGATTGTGAAATTTAATTCCGCAATGGTTGTTTGGGAGAAGTGCATCCACTATGGTTTTTGGATTTTGCACATTATTAACACATCACCTTCTTTGATTACTAGAAATTTATGCATTTGATTGCATATTTCTAATCTCTTATTTTATTCATAAGACCAAGATTTGGTCTTTGTTTTTAGTGTGATGTGAATGCACTCTACAAGAGGTGTTAGTGGGTAACCACTAGTGGGTAAACTCAATATATGTTGCAGAACATAACATGTGTCATGTATTGGACTCCTTCTTAGGGATGGAGGACTAATTAGAGTAAGATAATGCCATAATGAATGAGCTGATTATTTGCGATGGATGGTGGGCATCGTTTCGGTGAGCCATGTATTTTATGGTATGTCCACTTGATAATAAACTTGATGGTTGCATTGTTCATACCATTGATGAAGGATATTGGGTAAGGAAGTTAGTTCTACTCCACATATTGTAGATATGAGACTTCATCAATGTGTTTTTTGGCATTAAGATGGCATATGATCTATATTACTATAGAGATCATATGCCATCTTAATGGCTAGATC
Source organism: Ceratopteris richardii (assembly GCA_020310875.1). Taxonomy (NCBI): domain Eukaryota; kingdom Viridiplantae; phylum Streptophyta; class Polypodiopsida; order Polypodiales; family Pteridaceae; genus Ceratopteris; species Ceratopteris richardii. The sequence goes on along the minus strand of CM035429.1, from coordinate 64,867,496 downwards.
TTTATTAGTAATTAGTATGTTGAGTTGGGACTTTTAGATACATCTAAAGAGGTAATCATGTGTATGGTGGTCATTGCCCATGAATTGATAATAGATACTCTCTTTGGTTCTGGAGGGGTCTCAAATGCTATGTTTTTTTCTCAGAGAGAGGATGGCCATCATGATCACCACTTTAGGATCAATAAGTTAGTTTGAGAGAGGTTTTGTAGTCCACAAAAGGTTTTGTAGTTCAATCATCATGGGATCTTGGGTACCTGCATGTATGGCTACCATGGGAGGAAGATGGTAGAAAATACTCACCACCACTAGATTACTTTCATAGAAGGGGAGGTAGGTACATGATAGCAAGATGTTTTCGTCAGTATATGTCTCATCCCAATTTGTATTGTACCTTGGCCTTGATAGGATGAGAACTTTCTATGATTTTAGGATGGAACATTCAATAAGAGATGTCCTTTGAGATGCATGTGGTGCTACACCAATTTAGGTTAGGGACAATGTACATGCATATGAATAGAAATTTAAATGAATTTATCATTGGGATGTGCATGGTATTATGCCAATTATGAATGAACATAAGGTATGTGAATGTGTACTATTTCAAGTGTAGATTATTGATAATGGAGCGCTAGTATCACTAAGGATTGTATCATAAGATAGTTTTTGGCTTTGTTAGGGTCATATTACCATTTGACTAATCACTAATCAACTTGCTTGATGGGGAGGGTCCTAATTATTAGTTCCATAGTGAGAGAACATGAATCAATTTCTTAATTTTAGTGTCAATCACTGCATACTTGATATGATTTCCCAAATAGGGGTTGATAATCTTACCAACTCTCTGCATAAGGGGTTCCTACATGTAGGAAACTTGTGGATCGCGGGCCTCTTTAAGGGTGAATGATCATGGATGTTATAGTTGCTAGTTTACCAATATAGATACATTGGAGGTAGAGCCAAACCTAATTGATGATGTTTCCCATGATGGTAGCACTCTTGGCACATAGGAGTTATGAGAGCCCCTTAGGTATTGTCCTAGGGGTCAATTGCCCACGATAGTATGCTCCATAATTATGCTTGCACAAGGTATGTGGATACTCGTAACATATAATGGGATAAGTAATCTTACTCATTTGTAGTATGCCCATGACACAAGTTCACATTAGCTATTGATATTTGATGTTAATTCATCTTAAAAAACAATTCACGCTCATAGCATGCATTCAAATTTTGTATGTGGTTTTTTCAATGGAAGCCAAAATGATTTAGACACGGAGAGGAGAACATGAAGACAACAAGGCACCTTGTTTACTTTTCAGAAGATAGCTTGGCATCATATTATCATACTAAATTGGCTTATTCATCTCAAAGGTGGTAGAAACTGGTAATATCGCAAGATATAAGAAGATTTGAGGCTGATTGATGCAAATTTTATCTTCGGAGGACCATGGTCCTTTATAGATGACAAAAAAAAGATAAATTTGGTGCCCTATGTATTGGATTTACCTCGATGAATATTAATACCTATGTTGCATGCAGTTCACTTGGAAAAGCGGCAAAATAAGATGATTTCATGATACCTCAAGAGGAGGCATTGAGCTTGGAGGATTTTACCCCATACATTCCACTAGATCTTGTGATGGTTATGGGTCAAAGGGTTAGAAATTCTTACAAGGGCTTTGTGTTCAAATGTTTGATCAAGTAGGAGCACATGCAAGTTTGCATGACTTGAGAGCTAGCTAGGTCATTGGATGATCCATTTTCCAATTCATAACTGAGGAAATGATTAAGAAATAAGGAAAATATTTGAAAAAAGTGCAGGATACATCCCCAACCCAAAGGATGGGCGTTTCTAGCTAAAGTGGTCACCAAGTGTGGAGTATCTTACCAATATGAACTAGGCAGTCTTCTCAAATGATTTTATAAGTAGGGTCCTTTGAATCTTTTTTTATTTATTCCTTGTATAAGGCACATGGAAACTTAGTTTGTTGGAGTGACCCATATACTTGTATGATGTGATTGTGTGTGTGTAGGATGTTAACACTTGAGGTTATGATCATTGTGACATTGTAGTTTATTCGACTCATGGATGGGTCATTATGGGACACTACGGTTGGGAGAGATGAGTTTGATGTCTACCCCTTATGCTTGTGAGTATGATTTTTGAGCAGAGAGGATCTAGGCATGTTACACATCTGATAGATATGGTTGAATCTCCCTTGAATTTCTTTGTGACTTAGCTTTGAGTGGAGATAATATACATGGTTCTTGGGACATGGTTTTATTATTCACTTTTAATATTTTTGGCAAAAAATCTTTCTTACACTAACTTGGATCAATATTACTAGAATTGTTCCTAAAATTGACTTTGAATCCAAGTAAACATTGATAAAACCAATATTTGAGTTTGGTATAAGATGGATCTTCAAAAAGAGCATCTTTTCTAGCTCTCCACAAATGTTCTTGAAATCAAGTCCACTTATTTAGATACATTTTTTTCCATGAATTGTGATGATCCATTGAGATTATGATAGAGAAACATAGAATATTAGTCAATTCAAGAGTATGTTTTTATTAGGAATGGTCTCAAGACCAAAGCAAAATGGATAGATGAAAAAATGGATGTGGAATAAAAGGAGAAGTTAAAGAGAAAGAAGCAAGCAAGAGAAAATGTGGGTAGAATAGAAAACTGCAAAACTTTTGAAATTCTTTTTTTTTTGAATAAATTGTACTAATTACATATATAGATGGACTTCCATTATGGTTTATAAATATCAATGAACCCTAATAATTATTTTACAAAAAACAATTTTGAGGATTCCTAAAGTTTCATGTTTTTACTCATGTTCATGAAAGAGTTTCAAAATATGCCACACCTATCAGGATTCTCAATAGATGTTGAAATTCGTAACTTTCAAAGTCTCTTGCCAATCCAATAGCATCGCTTGTATGCATGAGAAACTTATGTGAATCCCAAAACTAGGAGCTCTCCTATGCTCACATTTCACAACAGTTCAAAGAATGCATTTTCATATGGATTTATGCATGATAAATATTTCCATCTTGCTCTCAAAATTTGAAGATCTTGAACAACTTTTTACGCTCATGATTGTAAAACATATTTTTTTAAGAGATGATTTGAAACTGTGTATTGTGAATATACTACCACTATAAATCTCCCTATTGTAACCTCAAGGAGAATGCTAGTAATTTTGGTGAACTTTGTGATAAACTATCCAAATAAGGAAGCTATGCATGAATGTAACATACGTCAAATATTTGATCTACTTGAGCGTGAATAATAAGGTAACACTTTTAAGAAATGGCTCGAAATTGTGTATTGTGAATGTACTACTTGTAAAACTCTCCCTACACTAACCTCATAGAGAATGTTAGTAACTTTTGTGTTTAATTTTGTTATAAAATCTCCAATAAAGAATCTATTCATGATTGTAACATTTATCAAATATTTTATCACTCATGTGTGAAACATATATTAACACATGAATTATATGAGTGTTTATGTGGTGTAAGAGACAATTTTTTAGCTTGATGAAGCAAAAGGAACGAACATTAATCAAAGATGAAGAAGTTTGAAGGATGTAGTCAATTGAGATACTTTAAACCACAAACAAAATGATCCATTGCACTCATGTCTTCGCCATGGAGAAAGATAAAATTTTCTCTCAAACATCTATGCAGCTTTGTGATACTTATTCTCTCTAGCTCAAAACTCTCAAATGAAGGCTCTAAGGGAAGGCTTGAGTGATTGTGTAAGGAACTCATCTCCCATCTGTCATATCCTCTTGCACCTCATCTTAGTCCATTAGGACCTTTGGTAATGGGATGTTATGCCTCTATGAACAAGCTCATAAACTAGAGCCATCTCTATGGTCTGTTCCAAAGATTGAAATCTCTCCTTTATAAATAAGGTTCTAAACATTTCTCTTAGTCTTAAGTTGAACTTATGAACCATCACAAACTCTAGGATGGAGTGTGATTTTGAGAAGTACCTCATCATATTCTTGAACTTTTTGTTTTTTTTTACTAATGAAAAATCAATTTTCAAGCGCCCTAGACCTCTCATCTGGTGGCACAAAGTTATTCTAGAAAAAGATTTTAAACATTTCTCTAGTTGTAGGCTTTTTCTTATCTTGTTATATCTTATGCCAACACCTATGGATGACATCTATAAGATTATATGTGGCCTGCCAAATCTTATTCCTATCATCCATGATATGGCATAAGAGGAAGCATTGCTCCCACTTGTTGAGCCATTGCTCAACAACGTCAAGAGTACATGCACTATTAGATCCATGGTAGTGTGGCAACTTAACATCCTTAAGTTGCCATGTAGCTACTCTAGTTGGGACACCCTCACTAGATACCTCTAGACTATGGTGCTCTCCTAGAGCTCCTAACTCCATCCTTATGGCCCCGAGATCTTCCATAGCTTCCTACTAAGAGCATGCTCTAAATAGTTTGAAGCATGCTATCTAAATCAGCCCGAGAAAATCGGGGTCATCCTATGACTTGCTAAGTTTGTTTCTCTTTGTGTAGTTCATATTTTTAAATTAAATCACTCATGATTGTTAGCTTACTAAGTGTATAAGAGTTCCCTAAGAGGAATTAAGTTAATTGCTGCTGTGGCCAAAGAATTTTTCAAAACTTTGGACAAGTGTATGAACATAAATAGCAAGTTTTTGGCTCTTGAATCTACTCCAATTTATCTGTTTTGATTCAACTTTTTGAGAGTGATCTTCCAAGGTACATAGGGTGTCTAATACATCCTTTGGCAAGCTAAAGGGCCCACCACATATCTTTGGAGTCCATTTGGCTGGTGTAATCATCTTCATCAACTACAAATCCATCTCTTCACAGTGGTATCAGAGCAAGGTTGGACAACATGGCAGATGGATTTCCTTCATCAATTGACAAATTGGATAGAGGTAACTACTCAGCCTGATCATTAAGGATGAAAGATTATCTTCAAGGAAGGAATTTATATGGTTATATAGCTAGAGATGATGTTATGCCAAGTTTCAAGAACAAAAGTCAACCAACACAAGAAGAGCAAGAAAGATTGAGCACATGGTGCTCCAAGGATGCACTTGCAAGGTCTTATCTTCTCAACTCTATCTTAGATTTTTTGTTGCCTCACATTAGAAGTTGTAAAACATCTCAGGAAGTGTGGAATGCACTTGAAGCCTTCTTCTCTTCAAGTACAAAGGCCAAGAAGCATCAACTATGGCTAGACTTCACAACTCTCAAGAAAGCTCCCAAACAAAATGTGATTGATTTTATCACAAACCTCAAGGACATAGCAGATCAGTTTTGAAGCATTGGAGAGGTAATAGATGAAGAGCAAATTGTAATGCAAGTCATCAATGGCTTGAAGGCAGATGACAAGTGGGAAGCATTCACCACAGCTATGGATCTATACATGGTTATGCATGTACCAGATTTCAACACACTCATAGGACAACTACTTACTCAAAAGGCCAAGCTTATCAAGAATGGGGAAAATTCCAAAGGTAATCAATCTTCAACTTTGTATACTGATAAAAGAAAGTCCAAAGAAAACAAAGGAAGAGGAAAGAAAGTGGATGATGAAGCAGGTACACATCAAGCTAACTATGCAGGTAGAGGAAGACATGGTAGAGGTAGAGGCAGAGGAGGAAGACAAGGTAGGGGGAGATCCCAAGACTC
>CM035429.1:64846787-64849287 GCA_020310875.1 Ceratopteris richardii | reverse complement strand
GTTGTTTGGCATATGCATTAGTGCCTGAACAACATCCTAGAAAATTGGATGATAAAGAAGTAAAATGTATTTTTGTTGGGTAAAGTTCTGAAAGCAAAGACTACCGTCTGTATCATCCATAGACTAAACGCATTCTGGTTAGCCATGATGTTTTTGTGGAAGATGCTATTCAGCCCTTACTCTCATATATAAAGGAGACATCTGTTAGCTCCAAAGACATGTATGATACTTTGTTGCCTCTTTTTAGAGGTGGACAGTCTAGTGTTGGTCCTAATGAGGAAACTTCTCAGCCTTTACAAGTTTCATGTGATGATGCAGATCATTCCATTTCTGATGCAGATTTCCATGATGCACTTGTTGATGAGAGAGATGCACTTGTTGATGAGAGAGCTGATGTTGTGCAGGCAAAAACTATGCCAAAATGGCTGGTGCAAACTTTGTGTGACAGTAAATTAGATGCACCTCTGTTATATATCGTACTCGTTCACACTCTCATAGTGCCTCTTTTGCATCAGATTGCTATGCTATGGCTGCATATAGTCTTTGTTACGAGACTGAGCTAGTTTCGTTTGATGAAGCACAAAATTATGAACATTGGATGGCAGCAATGCGATCTGAATATGATGCTATCATGAAGAATTCTACCTAGTCTTTATATGACTTGCCTCTTGGCAAGAAGGCCATTGGCACTAAGTGGGTATACAAGCTCAAGCGTAAACCTGATGGAAGAGCTGACAAGTATAAGGCTAGGCTTGTTGCAAAGGGTTATGCGCAAGAAAGAGACATTGATTTTGATGAGACCTTTCCACCATGCTGAATGACTACTGTTCGTTTGCAGCTCATCATGGTTGGAATGTTCATCATTTTGACATTAAAACAGCATTTCTAAATGGCAACTTGCATGAAGAAGTGTATGTTTTTCAGCCCCGTGGCTTTGTGCAAAAAGGGCATGAAAACCAAGTGTGCAGGTTAAAGAATACATTATATGGTTTAACGCAAGCACCACATTCATCGTATGAAAAGATACATGGCTATCTCATTGCACATGGTTTTGAGAACAGTCCAACTGAAAGCACCTTATATGTGCTAATGATGTGCTTCTGGTCATTGTGGTGTATGTTGATGACATGCTACTCACTAGTCCTCATGACACGCATATTGCTGATTTTAAGGCTGATTGGCATGCCTCATTTGAGATGTCTAATTTGGGGCAATTGCATCACTATTTGGGCATTCAATTTATGCAAGTTGATGGTGGAATGGCTTTGTGTCAAACAAAATATATTGACATATTATTGCAGCGTTTTGGCCTTGAAGACTATAAGCCTATTGCCACTCCTATGGAGAGAGGTTCACGATTGAGTCTTCATGACGTTGGAGATGCATTTGATGTTGTTCTCTATCAGCACGCTGTTGGATGCTTGATTTACTTACGTATTACTCGGCCAGATATTCAGTTTGCTGTCTCACACATGAACAAGTTTATGCATTGCCCAAGTATGAAGCATTGGCAAGAGGTTAAGCACATCTTTCGCTACTTGAGTGGTACCCGGCTACTTGGGTTCTTTTATCCCAAGGGGTGATCACTACCTCCTGATTCGCATGCTTTTTCCCACTCTGACTGGGCTGGCTGCTATGACACTCGTGTGTCCACTAGTTGTTTTTGCTTCATGCTTGGTAGTTCATGCATATCTTCGCTGAGCAAGAAGCATCCTACTGTGACCACTTCCACTTGTGAGGCTGAGCATAGGGAAGCTTTCACAGCGATTGTTGAGTGTGTGTGGCTTAGACGCCTTATGGCTGATTTGAGTGTTGGTCAGTCTTCTGCCACTACCATCTTCACTGACAGTCAGAGGGCATTGGAAGTTGCGAGGAACCTTGTGTTCCATGCTCGCACTAAGCACATTGAGGTGCATTATCATTATGTCACGGATCTCTGCTCGCGAGATCAGCTTGGCATATGTGCCCACGCACGAGAACATTGCACACCTTTTCACGAAGGCTCTGCCTACGGAGAAGTTCGAAACTTTCTACAAAGCTTTGGGCTTCCTTCCTTTTGTGGATTGATTCCACGTAGCTTGGAACTTCCTTATACATGAGTGCCAGCTCCTTGTTCACCGCATCACTCCGAGGGGGGATTTGTTGATATATTTAGGTAGTGATGTGTGTGAACACACTAGGACCGCCGGGGCACTTTCTTCCCTCTTTAGGAGATTTTTTTCCACCCGGCTTGTATATACCTATATTCCTAACGGGTTACTTAACTTTGTACATTTTGTAGTGGTAATACATTCAGTATTGTGTGTTGTGCTCCAAGCTTCTTCTTCTTCCTTGTGTTGTTCGCGTGCTTCCTTAGATTTTTTTCCACCCGGCTTGTATATACCTATATTCCTAACGGGTTACTTAACTTTGTACATTTTGTAGTGGTAATACATTCAGTATTGTGTGTTGTGCTCCAAGCTTCTTCTTCTTCCTTGTGTTGTTCGCGTGCTTCCTTGTG
>CM035429.1:64786787-64834287 GCA_020310875.1 Ceratopteris richardii | reverse complement strand
GCTCAACTCATATGCAGAGACTAAGGGGCTACGAGCATAAGGCCAAGCAGGTTTTCGACGAGCTTTCTCTACCATTGATCACATCTTCATTTTGCACTGCCTCATTGATGGGGCAAGGGTGCACAAGAAGAGATTATATTGCTGCTATATGGACTTTTGCAAAGCTTTTGATACAGTGCCACAAGATTGGCTCTTCTGACGCCTCCAAAGCTTGGGAGTACCATCAGGGATGATTTGGGCCATCTACGCACTCTATGAGCATGTGACTAGGAGGGTATAGTGTCCAGGAGGTATGTCTGAGGCCATTGCTAGCACCATCCGTGTTAAGCAAGGTTGTCCACTCTTCCCCACTCTATTTGGTCTCTACATCGATGAGATTGAGGACTACATTCTTCGAGCTGGAGGAGAGGGTGAAGACCTCGCAGGTACACATGTCCACATTTTATTATATGTCGATGACATTGTATTGATTCAGAGTCACCCGAGGGATTACAACGCCACCTAGATGCCCTGGATGAGTTCTGTACACGAAGGGGCTTGACAATAAACCTTGGCAAGACCAAGGTCATGATCTTCCACACCTCCCCCATGGTGAGCAATGGAGCAGGATTCCTAGTTGGCAGTGGACAGATTGAGGTGGTCACTTCCTATGTCTACCTCGGAGTCACATTCACGTGCTTGCCTGGCCCCTTCAACATGAGACAGGCAGCCACCGATAGACTCACATGAGGATATGCAGCTTTAGCCATGTTAGAGCGGAGATGTCACCAGGCACACTTCTAGGAGCCCCGCACGAAGGGGTGGCTATTTGACACACTAGTCAGACCAGCTATGATGTATGCTGAGACAGTTTGGGCCCCGGGCCTCACAGTCACCCAGTGGAGTGCGATCGAGAAGCCACGGGTACGTATGATCTCGCGACTATTTCGTGGGAGCCAGTTAGTCCACATGACATCATCAGGGAAGAGCTAGTTGCACCACCCATGGTAGTAGATACACTATTCCACACTATGTGCTTTATTCAGAGGATCAAGGAGCTCCCTACATAGTACAAATAGACTCACATATAGAAATTTTGAGGCATCTATACAGATATCAGAATCAAGATATGAGAGAGCTTGGTACACTCAGGTTAAGAGTCTGGTTTGATAGTCATGGGCTTGATATGGACAGATTACCGCCTTTTCAGTATGACCCAAACTCACCTCACATTCACCTCTCCCGTCGTGAGAGCAATGTTGTGTTGAGACAGGATCTCTGGCAGCTCTACATGAGTCAGACATGGCACACACCACACATGGGATCGAGACTAACGCACTACCGAGACCAATTCTTAGATATACTAGCAGACCGTTTCATCTAGAGACCACGATACATGGATACTTACATGCCCCATAGCTCGAGGGTAGCAATTGGCCAGTTGAGAGTCTCATCACACATACTAGAGATTGAGAGGGGCAGAGCCGCAGACATTCCAAGAGAGGAGCGGATATGCACGGTATGCGGAGTAGAGATGGAGGATGAGGAGCACTTTATATGCAGATGTAGCGCATATGATGACATCAGAGGCAGATATGAGACTCTGTTTATAGAGCAACCCACCCTCCGAGAGATCATGGACTCTAGAGACCAGAAACAACTCAGGCGATTCTTCCTAGAGATAGAGAGTCACATAGATTCCCTCCTCAAGCCTATTGTAGCAGCCCATCTAGGAGGGGAACACAGTGAGCTCAGTGACTTCTTTATTCCACGACATGCCGCAACCCTCCCCCCCTCAGCTCACACACCGAGAGGGGTGACTCTTCACCAGGCTCAGACCTATCCAGCTAGGAGACGACCCCGTGCTATAGGATATAGGGCCCCGAGACTTCACCGACACCAGATTGCAGAGATCGAGGCTCGTGACCATCGCGCCATGGAGGAGAGACGATCCCAAATGATGGCTGATCTCGTTGCAGCCATCAGGGTGGTCCTCACTCCCCCTCCACCTATGTATCACATCTTACACCGGCCCACTAGCACAGGATGGAGCTAGCTAGTCGTTTCAGATGCATTCTCATGCTTGTTGTACTACCCTTTTGCATATACACTATCATAGATATCGCACTCCATACACCCCCCCGGCCAACTTTCATGGGTATCTCCACATGCATACTATGGAGATCTCTATCAGCTTTACCAGTTTTTTTAGCACTTTTATCTTTTCCGATTGACAAAAGATACACCCACGTACATCGATTTGTTTCATAGGCGGAGTTCGGCCTCCTAATAGACGTAAAAACACTTTCTTTTGCTTTACCAGTTTTTTTTAGCAATTTTATCTTTTCCGATTGACAGAAGATACACCGACGTACATCGATTTGTTTCATAGGCCAAGTTCGGCCTCCTAATAGACATAAAAACACTTTCTTTTCTTTCTTTCTTCTTCTTCTTCTTCTTCTTCTTCTTCTTCTTCCCCTTCCCCTTCCCCTTCCCCTTCCCCTTCCCCTTCCCCTTCCCCTTCCCCTTCCCCTTCCCCTTCCCCTTCCCCCTCCCCCTCCCCCTCCCCCTCTCTCCCTCTCTCTCTCTCTCTCTCTCTCTCTCTCTCTCTCTCTCTCTCTCTCTCTCTCTCTCTCTCTCTCTCTCTCTCTCTCTCTCTCTCTCTCTCTCTCTCTCTCTCTCTCTCTCTCTCTCTCTCTCTCTCTCTCTCTCTCTCTCTCTCTCTCTCTCTCTCTCTCTCTCTCTCTCTCTCTCTCTCTCTCTCTCGGCATTGCTTATCGTGCTTTCGAGGCATCACGTGATATGGCATTAGCAGGCGACACCTCCTCATGGTATGCACAGACACGAGACTGGCTTGCCCACCATGGCTTTGACATAGACAGGCTACCACCACTACAGTACGACTCTCATGCACCCACCTACTCGCTCTCTCATCAAGAGAGGAATAGGATCATTCGTCAGAAGATATGGCATACATACATACAGAGGACATGGGTGAGCCCTAGGGGTACATTGCCACCGAAAATGCTCTACTACCGCGAGCATTTTGTACATATATCGGCCACAGGCTTCATCGAGATCCCGAGATACATGCAAACCTACCTTCCCCACCACCTACGAGTCGTCATTGGGCAGCTCCGGGTTTCATCACATCAGCTCGAGATTGAGAGGGGTCGGTCCAGGGGAGTCCCCCGTGAGGAGAGGTGGTGCCCAATATGCCAGACAGAGGTAGAGAGTGAGGAGCATTTTGTTATCAGATGTCGAGCATACTTAGACCTACGAGCACAGTTCCAGATCGAGGAGTCATTCCAGCTGTGCATGACTATGGGAGACCAGAGACGCTTGGGCCGCTTTCTCACAGCAGCATACGAGAGGCGAGAGGGGTCACTACAGCCCATACATCAGCCACGGGTAAGTACCCAGCAGACCATTACGCAGTTCTTTCAACGAGTTGAACTACATCAGAGAGGTCCATCTATAGGGCTCACGCTACACCAGGCAGCAGCACAAAGAGCACGGCGCCGACCACGCATGGGCGGATATCGTCGACCACGACTATATCAGGAGGATATCTCACGCATCAAGATTGCCTACGACCACATGATGGAGCATAGGCGTACCACCACCCCCTGGGTTGTCTTCCTTCAAGAGGCACTCAGACCACCACCGATGTACCACATACTACACCCACCTCCACCCATCACCAGTAGCTAAGGCGTTTTACTCACATTTTGGATCCCCCCATGTATTAGGTGGCCACTATCTGCAAAGTCAGAGCCACGTCTCCCCAGCCTTTTCCAGCCCTATATAGCTTTGTATAGCGATATCCTTTTTATTTCATTTTATCTTCTACATAAGGTTACTACACTTGTACATGGTTTTTGTCTCATAGGCCAAGTTTGGCCTCCAGAAGACGTTAATATGACTTTCTTTCTTTTTCTCTCTCTCTCTCTCTCTCTCTCTCTCTCTCTCTCTCTCTCTCTCTCTCTCTCTCTCTCTCTCTCTCTCTCTCTCTCTCTCTCTCTCTCTCTCTCTCTCTCTCCCCCTCTCTCCATAGTGCCCATTCATAAGTCAGGTGATACTATGGATCCAGGTACATACGGGACGATCATGATTGGCCCTATATTAGCCAAGTTATATGGGGCGGTACTAGAGACAGAGTTGAGTACTCTCGCTGAGAGGAAGGGCATCAGGGCTCCAGGAAAAGCAGGTTTCAGACGAGATTACTCTACCATTGACCACATCTTCACTCTGAGATGCCTGATCGACCAAGCCAGGGTGAGGAAGAGGAGATTATATTGTTGCTTTGTGGACTTTCGCAAAGCATTTGACACTGTTCCCAGGGATCCACTCTTCAGACGACTCCTTGACATCGGAGCTCCGGAGGAGATGATATGGGGGATCTACGCCTTATACGAGAGAGTATCTGGTAGAGTCAGATGTCCAGGGGGCTTATCTGATCCACTTGCTAGCACTATCGGGGTGAAGCAAGGATGCCCTCTCTCACCCACCCTCTTTGGTCTCTACATTGATGAGATAGTGGATTTCATACAGCAGCAGGGGGGAGATGGCATTGAGGTACACGGGTCCACTGTCCATATTCTTTTATACGCTTATGATATTGTATTGGTTTCAGAGTCTGCAGAAGGTCTACAGCATCATCTACACGGCCTAGATGACTTTTGCAGACACAGAGGGTTATCTGTGAACCTTGGTAAAACCAAGGTCTTCATCTTTCATACATCAGCACAGGTACGCAGACATAGTTTGTTCACAGCAGCAGGTGGACCGATCGAGGTGGTCGGATCATATGTTTACTTGGGGGTGACATTTACAGCAGCATCAGGGGTCTTCTCTATGGCTCAGGCAACCCGTGACCGCATCACACGTGGGTACGCAGCACTAGCTTTGATGGAGAGACAGTGCCACCAGGCATATTTTCAGGAGCCCCGCACAAAGGGGTGGCTCTTTGACACTTTGGTTACGCCAGCGCTCATGTATGGGGCAGCCATATGGGGACCAGGATTAGCTACATCAGTATGGACAGCATTAGAGAGGCCACATATCCTCATGATTGCCAGACTTATCCGCAGCAAGCCTTCAGTACCACATGATATCATTAGAGCAGAGCTCGCTGCACCACCGATGCTAGTTGAGGCACTATTCCAGACGGTATGCCTATTACACAGACTTCGGGGCATGGATACAGAGGCATCACGTGATCGGCATGGCGACACCTCCTCATGGTATGCACAGACACGAGACTGGCTTGCCCACCATGGCTTTGACATAGACAGGCTACCACCACTACAGTACAACTCTCATGCACCCACCTACTCGCTCTCTCATCAAGAGAGGAATAGGATCATTCGTCAGGAGATATGGCATACATACATACAGAGAACATGGGTGAGCCCTAGGGGTACATTGCCACCGAAAATGCTCTACTACCGTGAGCATTTTCTACATATATCGGGCACGGGCTTCATCGAGATTCCGAGATACATGCAGACCTACCTTCCCCACCACCTACGAGTCGTCATTGGGCAGCTCCGGGTTTCATCACATCAGCTCGAGATTGAGAGGGGTCGGTCCAGGGGAGTCCCCCGTGAGGAGAGGTGGTGCCCAGTATGCCAGACAGAGGTAGAGAGTGAAGAGCATTTTGTTATCAGATGTCCAGCATACATAGACCTACGAGCAGAGTTCCAGATCGAGGAGTCATTCCAGCTGTGCATGACTATGGGAGACCAGAGACGCTTGGGACGCTTTCTCACAGCAGCATACGAGAGGCGAGAGCAGTCACTACAGCCCATACATCAGACACGGGTGAGTACCCAGCAGACCATTACCCAGTTCTTTCAGCGAGTTGAGCTACATCAGAGAGGTCCATCTATAGGGCTCACGCTCCACCAGGCAGCAGCACAGAGAGCACGGCGCCGACCACGCATGGGCGGATATCGTCGACCACGACTATATCAGGAGGATATCTCACGCATCAGGATTGCCTACGACCACATGATGGAGCATAGGAGTACCACCACCCCCTGGGTTGTCTTCCTTCAGGAGGCACTCAGACCACCACCGATGTACCACATACTACACCCACCTCCACCCATCACCAGTAGCTAGGGCGTTTTACTCACATTTTGGACCCCCCCATGTATTAGGTGGCCACTATCTGCAGAGTCAGAGCCACATCTCCCCAGCCTTTTCCAGCCCTATATAGCTTTGTGTAGCGATATACTTTTTATTTCATTTTATCTTCTACACAGGGTTACTACACTTGTACATGGTTTTTGTCTCATAGGCCACATTTGGCCTCCAGAAGACGTTAATATGACTTTCTTTCTTTCTTTCTTTCTTTCTTTCTTTCTCTCTCTCTCTCTCTCTCTCTCTCTCTCTCTCTCTCTCTCTCTCTCTCTCTCTCTCTCTCTCTCTCTCTCTCTCTCTCTCTCTCTCTCTCTCTCTCTCTCTCTCTCTCTCTCTCTCTCTCTCTCTCTCTCTCTCTCTCTCTCTCTCTCTCTCTCTCTCTCTCTCTCTCTCTCTCTCTCTCTCCCCCCTCTCCCCCCCCTCCCTCCCCCCTCCCTCTCCTAGAGCCACATGCCCATACCACCATTCACTTTAGACATGAACTAGCACATATCTATAGCTCCCATGTTCGAGAGCGCATCTACTCCCTTCATCCATCCGCCCCATTGGACACCCTCACCACCCACTTCTCCTCCATCCTCCACACATCCGCTACTCTCAGCTTTCCATATACCACCCACGGCACTACACATTCGATACGACTGGGGCATACACCTCAGAATAGATGGTACGATGAGGAGTGTAGACGACTATACCGACATATCAGAGCACATAGTATCTTGGGATCCATCACAGAGAGGGAGGCACGACGACAGATGCGAGCCCTCATACGCCGGAAGCGGTGAGCTTTCGATGAGAGACAAGAGGCAGAGTTGTTTGACCTTCTCATGAGTAGGGATTGCGCCAACGCATGGAGGGCCCTACGTGAGCCACGCCCACCTACACCGATAGCAGATCCTCAGACTTGGCACACCTACGCCGAGAGGTTATATGACGTCCCAAGACATCCACCATTGCCGATCCCTCCGACACCACATCATGTGATATCCACCCTATTGACGGTAGGCATGGTGCGACAGGCCATCCATAGGCTAGAGCATAGCCGTTCAGCAGACCACACGAGACAACAGGGCGAGCACTTTATATACGCAGTAGATGTAGTCTCCCACCCGATCGCCCATCTCTTCAACTGTGCTTTGGTTGAGGGATTACCTGACTCGTGGACTATGCATACCATTGCGCCTATCCATAAGTCCGGCAATATGATGGACCCAGGGAACTACAGGACTATTATGATAGGCCACATCTTGGCCAACATCTATGGGGCAGTACTAGAGGCAGAGCTCAGTACACACGTTGAGGCAGTTGGGATCAGAGCACCCGGCCACGCACGCTTCCGCCTCACTTTCTCCACCATCGACCACATCTTCGTACTTCGTTGCTTGATTGAGAGCGCAAAGGCGAGGAAGCCGAGACTATACTATTGCTTTGTGGATTTCCGCAAAGCCTTCGACGTGGTCCCTCGAGAGAGACTACTATAGAGAGTCCAAGAGTTGCAGCTACCATCAGACATGCTATGGGCCATCCATGCTTTGTATGCACGAGTCACTGGCAGGGTGTGCTGCCCCGGAGACCTATCAGATAGCCTTGTAAGCACCATTGGTGTGAAACAAGGTTTCCCTCTCACACCCACTCTCTTTGCTCTCTACATCGACGAGATCACGGAGTATATACAGCAAGCAGGAGGGCTAGGAGGAGACCTCGGAGGTACACAAGTACACATCCTATTATATGCTGATGACATTGTCCTTCTTTCAGAGTCACAAGAGGGGTTGCAGTCACACTTAGAGGAGCTCGATACCTTCTGCATGGAGAGAGGACTCACAATGAACCTTGGCAAGACCAAGGTCATGATCTTCCATACCTCCGGGACACTACACCATCGCGCCTCTTTCACCGCAGCTAGAGGACAGATAGAGGTAGTGAACTCCTACGTCTACTTAGGTATCACCTTCTCGGGCAGCACAGGGGTATTCTCCATTGCACAGGCAGCGAGAGATAGATTGACGCAAGGCTATGCGATACTTGCACGATTGGAGGGACGCTGCTTTCAGGCACATTTTCAGGAGCCGTGGACTAAGGGGTGGCTATTTGATACTCTAGTGACACCGGCATTGATGTATGCAGGGGCAGTATGGGCACCACGGATCACGGAGTCCATGTGGACGTGGATTGAGAGGCCCCATGTCACCATGATCTCACGCTTGCTCCGCAGCAAGCCCTCCATTCCACATGACATTATAAGAGCTTAGCTTGGCACACCACCGATGCTAGTGGAGGCCCTCTTTCAGATGGTGACCTTTATTCTGAGAGTCAGAGAGCTCCCCACCAGCAGCAGACTCACCACGCTTGCATTTGAGACCTCTAGACATTTGGAAGAGACAGGGCATAGACCTATCGATGGTTATCAGACCATGGCATGAGCATTACCAATCTCCCCCCTTTTCAGTATGACCTCTCTTCCCCCTACATTACCCTCTCTCGTTCGAAGAGGAACGGGATCATCCGTCAGGACCTACTTTAGATACACGTCAGGGAGACATGGATAGCACCACGGGAGCCTCTTCCCACAAAGAGGCAACACTACAGATACATACATGGCAGAGAGAGTGGCCATTGGGCAGCTCAGAGTATCATCACACCAGCTCGAGATTGAGGTTGGGAGTGTGACACATACCCCCAGGGACGAGCGATTACACCGGATATGCCGAGAGGAGGTGGAGGAAGAGGAGCACTACACATGCAGATGCCAAGCATATGAGGACATCAGAGACCGCTACCCACAACTCTTCAGGGGGCCCAGAGAGATCAGGGCTTTATTGGAGACGGAGGACCAACGCCCTCTAGGTCGTTTCCTAGTAGAGCTCCAGCGCTGTCGCGCATCACTTCTCCAGTGGCAGATGGAGATACACCTCACCCCCCAGACTTATATTACAGATTTTTCAAGACCCACAGCCACCCGAGGACCCAGCTCGACGCGGGGTGTCACATTAAAGAGAGCAGAGGAGCTTAGACATCAGCATCGGCGATCGAGACCACCACTCCGGAGAGCCCGTCCCCACCAGAGATAGATTGAGGCGATTCACGCACGCCATGACATGGAGATACGGAGACGTCAGCAGCGCACCCCCGTCCATCTCGACGTGCAGAGCATTTTGAGGATAGCCACGATGCCTTACCCACTGATGCAAAATATCCTACACCTACTCCAGGCATTTAGAGGGTTATGACACCACCGAGCCTCCACTCCCTATGCATTTCATGTTTGTATCTCACCTATTGAGCATATAGAGTGCATACCCATACCACCCCACACCCTTGACGCCAGCTATTATCCACCTTTTATACCCTGTTTTGTACTCACACTTTATTTTCCTTTTGGGATCACAGTGGATTGGATCATACTGACGTATATGTTTTGTCTCATAGGCCGATTTTGGCCTCTAATAGACGTTAAAAAGTCTCTCTCTCTCTCTTACCGATTGGAGCTGATCACGCATATCTTGCCCTATCCATTCGCGGCTCACCATGCATATCCCACCCCGTCACCATACAGCCACGAGCCCATACGACCATTCACTTTAGACATGAGCTAGCACATATCTATAGCTCCCATGTTCGAGAGCGCATCTACTCCCTTGATCCCTCTGCCTCCTTGGACACCCTCACCGCCCACTTCTCCTCGATCCTCCATACATCTCCTACTCTAAGCTTCCCATACACCACCCATAGCACTGCACATTCGACACGGCTGGGGCATACACCCCAGAATAGATGGTACGATGAGGAGTGTAGGCGACTATACCGACATCTCAAAGCACAGAGTATCTTGGGATCCATCACAGAGAGGGAGGCACGACGACAGATGCGAGCCCTCACACACCGGAAGCGGCGAGCTTTCGAGGAGCGACAGGAGGCAGAGTTGATTGACCTTCTCATGAGTAGGGATTGTGCCACCGCGTGGAGGGCACTACGTGAGCCACGCCCACCTACACCCATAGCAGATCCTGCGACTTGGCACACCTACGCCCAGAGGTTATATGACGTCCCAAGACAGCCACCATTGCCGATTCCTTCCACACCGCGTCCTCTGATATCCACCCTCTTCACGGCAGGCATGGTACGACAGGCCATCCATAGGCTACAGCATGGCCGTTCAGCAGACCACACGGGGCTACAGGGAGAGCACTTTATATACGCAGCAGATGTAGTTTCCCACTTGATCGCCCATCTCTTCAACCGTGCTTTGGTTGAGGGATTACCCGACTCATGGACTATGCATACCATTATGCCTATCCATAAGTCCGGCGATATGATGGACCCGGGGAACTACAGGACTATTATGATAGGCCATATCCTGGCCAAGATCTATGGGGCAGTACTAGAGGCAGAGCTCAGTACACACGCTGAGGCAGCGGGGATTAGAGCACCCGGCCAGGCAGGCTTCCGCCGCACTTTCTCCACCATCAACCACATCTTCGTGCTTCGTTGCTTGATTGAGAGCGCGAAGGCGAGGAAGCCGAGACTATACTGTTGCTTTGTGGATTTCCGCAAAGCCTTCGACATGGTCCCTCGAGAGAGACTACTACGGAGGCTCCAAGAGTTACAGCTACCATCAGACATGCTATGGGCCATCCACGCTTTGTATGCACGAGTCACAGGCAGGGTACGCTGCCCCGGCGGTCTATCCGACAGCCTTGTTAGCACCATCGGTGTGAAACAAGGTTGCCCTCTCTCACCCACTCTCTTCGGTCTCTACATCGACGAGATCACGGAGTATATACAGCGAGCAGGAGGGTGAGGTGGAGACCTCGGAGGTACGCCAGTACACATCCTATTATATGCTGATGACATTGTCCTGCTTTCAGAGTCACAGGAGGGGTTGCAGTCACATTTACAGGCGCTCGATACCTTTTGCATAGAGAGAGGACTCACAGTGAACCTTGGCAAGACCAAGGTCATGATCTTCCATACCTCAAGGACAGTACGCCATCGCGCCTCTTTCACAGCGGCTGGAGGACAGATAGAGGTAGTGGACTCCTAAGTCTACCTAGGTGTCACCTTCTCGGGCAGCACAGGGGTATTCTCCATGGCACAGGCCGCCAGAGATAGATTGACGTGAGGCTATGCGGCACTTGCAGGATTGGAGAGACGCTGCTTTCAGACACATTTTAAGGAGCCCCGGACTAAGGGGTGGCTCTTTGACACTCTAGTGACACCCGCATTGATGTACGCAGCAGCAGTATGGGCACCAGGGATCACAGAGGCGATGTAGACGCGGATTGAGAGGCCCAAGGTCACCATGATCTCACGCTTGCTGCCCAGCAAGCCCTCCGTTCCAGATGACATTATACGAGCTGAGCTTGGCACACCACCGATGCTAGTGGAGGCCCTCTTCCAGTTGGTGACCTTTATTCTGAGAGTCAGAGAGCTCCCCACCAGCCGACTCACCAGGCTTGCATTTGAGAGCTCTAGACATTTGGCAGAGACAGGGCATGAGAGAGTATGGTATGCACAGACTTACCGATGGTTAGCACACCATGGCATGAGCATTACCGATCTCCCCCCTTTTCAGTATGACCTCTCTTCCCCCCACATTACCCTCTCTCGTTCGGAGAGGGATAGGATCATCCCTCAAGACCTACTACAGATACACGTCAGGGAGACATGGATAGCACCACGGGAGCCTCTTCCCACAAAGAGGCAACACTACAAAGAGCACTTCCTGACTGTGACAGCGGATGGTTTCATTCAGAGACCACGATACATGGATACATATATGGCACCAGCTGAGAGAGTGGACATTGGGAAGCTCAGAGTATCATCACACCAGCTCGAGATTGAGGTTGGGCGAGCCACACATACCCCGAGGGATAAGAGATTACGCAGGATATGTAGAGAGGAGGTGGAGGACGAGGAGCACTACACATGTAGATGCCAGGCATATGAGGACATCAGAGACCGCTACCCACAGCTCTTGAGGGGGCCTAGAGAGATCAGGGCTTTATTGGGGACAGAGGACGAGCACCCTCTAGGTCGTTTCCTAGTAGAGCTCAAGCACCGCCGTGCATCACTCCTCCAGCAGCAGATGGAGATACACCTTGCCCCCCCCCCCTCAGACTTATATTACAGATTTTTCCAGACCCACAGCCACTCGAGGACCCAGTCCGATGCGGGGTGTCACATTACACAGAGCAGAGGAGCTTAGACGACAGCATCGACGACCGAGGACCCCAGTCCGTAGAGCCCGTCCACATCAGAGAGAGATTCAGGCGATTCACGCACGCCATGACATGGAGATACGGAGACGTCAGCAGGGCACCCCTATCGATTTGGACGTTCAGAGCATTTTGAGGATCGCCATGATGCCTTACCCACCGATGCATTATATCCTACACCCACTCCAGGCATTTAGTGGGTTGTGATACCATCGAGCCTCCCCTCCCTATGCATATCATATTTGTATCTCACCCATTGAGCATATAGAGTGCATACCCATAGCACCCCACACCCTTGATGCCAGTTACTATCCACTCCTTTTATACCCGTCTGCGGTACTCACACTTTATTTTCCTTTCGGGATCACAGTGGATTGGATCATACTGATGTATATGTTTTGTCTCATAGGCCGATTTTGGCCTCTAATAGATGTTAAAAAGTCTTTCTTTCTTTCTCTCCCTCTCTCTCTCTCTCTCTCTCTCTCTCTCTCTCTCTCTCTCTCTCTCTCTCTCTCTCTCTCTCTCTCTCTCTCTCTCTCTCTCTCTCTCTCTCTCTCTCTCTCTCTCTCTCTCTCTCTCTCTCTCTCTCTCTCTCTCTCTCTCTCTCTCTCTTTAGAGCGGAGATGTCACCAAGCACACTTCCAGGAGCCCCGCACGAAGGGCTGGCTATTTGACACACTGGTCAGACCAGCTATGATGTATGCTGCGACGGTTTGGGCCCCAGGTCTCACAGTCACCCAGTGGAGTGCGATCGAGAGGCCACAGGTACGTATGATCTCGCGATTATTTCGTGGGAAACAGTCGGTGCCACATGACATCATCAGGGCAGAGCTAGCTGCACCACCCATGGCAGTAGAGGCACTATTCCAGACTATCTGCTTTATTCAGAGGATTAGGGACCTCCCTACAGATAGACTCACACACAGAGCTCTTGAGGCATCTATACAGATATCAGAGTTAGGATATGAGAGAGCTTGGTACACTCAGGTTAGAGTCTGGTTTGATAGTCATGGACTTGATATGGACAGATTGCCGCCTTTTCAGTATGACCCAGACTCACCTCACATCCACCTCTCTCGTCGTGAGAGGAATATTGTGCTCAGACAGGATCTCTGGCAGCTCTACATTAGTCAGACATGGCACACACCACACATGGGATCGAGACTATCGCACTATCGAGACCAGTTCATAGACATACTAGCTGACGGTTTCATCCAGCGACCACGCTACATGGATACTCACATGCCTCATAGCTTGAGGGTAGCGATTGGCCAGCTTAGAGTCTCATCACACCGACTCGAGATTGAGACGGGCAGAGCCGCAGACATTCCCAGAGGAGCGGATATGCAGAGTATGCAGAGTAGAGATGGAGGATGAGGAGCACTTTGTATGCAGATGTAGCGCATATGATGGCATCAGAGGCAGATACGAGACTCTGTTTGCAGGGCAGCCCACCCTCCGAGAGATCATGGACTCTAGAGACCAGCGACAGCTCGGGCGATTCTTACTAGAGATACAGAGTCACAGAGATTCCCTACTCCAGCCTACTGTAGCACTCCATACAGGAGGGAGACAGAGTCAGCTCACTGACTTCTTTATTCCACGACGTGCTGCAGCCCTCCCCCCCTCAGCCCACATACCGAGCGGGGTGACTCTTCAGCAGGCTCAGATATCTCGAGCTAGGAGACGACCCCGTGATATAGGATATCGGGCCCCGAGACTTCACCGACACCAGATTGCGGACATCCACGCTTGTGACCATCGCGCCATGGAGGAGAGACGATCCCAGATGATGGCCGATCCCGTTGCAGCCATCAGGGTGGCCCTGACTCCACCTCCACCTATGTATCACATATTACATCCCACCCACTAGCACAGGATGGAGCTAGTTAGTCGTTTTAGATGCATTCTCATGGTTGTTGTACTACCCTTTTGCATATAGACTATCATAGATATAACACTCCATACACCCCCCACCACTTTCATGGGTATCCCCACATGCACACTACGGAGATCTATATCAGCTTAACCAGTTTCTTTTCAGCACTTTTATCTTTTCTGATTGACAGAAGATACACCCATGTACATCGATTTGTCTCATAGGCCGAGTTCGGCCTCCTAATAGACGTAAAAACACTTTCTTTCTTTTCTTTCTTTTCTTTCTCTCTCTCTCTCTCTCTCTCTCTCTCTCTCTCTCTCTCTCTCTCTCTCTCTCTCTCTCTCTCTCTCTCTCTCTCTCTCTCTCTCTCTCTCTCTCTCTCTCTCTCTCTCTCTCTCTCTCTCTCTCTCTCTCTCTCTCTCCCCCTCTCTCCCCCTCTCTCCCCCTCTCTCCCCCTCCCTCCCTCCCTCCCTCCCTCCCTCCCTCCCTCCCTCCCTCCCTCCCTCCCTCCCTCCCTCCCTCCCTCCCTCTCTCTCTCTCTCTCTCTCTCTCTCTCTCTCTCTCTCTCTCTCTCTCTCTCATCTCTCTCTCTCTCTCTCTCTCTCTCTCTCTCTCTCTCTCTCTCTCTCTCTCTCTCTCTCTCTCTCTCTCTCTCTCTCTCTCTCTCTCTCTCTCTCTCTCAGCATTGATGTACGCAGCGCCAGTATGGGCACCAGGGATCACAGAGGTGATGTGGGCGCGGATTGAGAGGCCCCAAGTCACCATGATCTCACGCTTGCTGCGCAGCAAGCCCTCCGTTCCACATGACATTATACGCGCTGAGCTTGGCACACCACCGATGCTAGTGGAGGCCCTCTTCCAGTTGGTGACCTTTATTCTGAGAGTCAGAGAGCTCCCCACCAGCACACTCACCAGGCTTGCATTGGAGAGCTCTACACATTTGGCAGATACAGGGCATGAGAGAGTATGGTATGCACAGACTTACCGATGGTTAGCACACCATGGCATGAGCATTACGGATCTCCCCCCTTTTCAGTATGACCTCTCTTCCCCCCACATTACCCTCTCTCGTTCAGAGAGGAATAGGATCATCCATCAGGACCTACTACAGATACACGTCAGGGAGACATGGATAGCACCACAAGAGCCTCTTCCCACAAAGAGGCAACACTACAAAGAGCACTTCCTAACTGTGACAGCGGATGGTTTCATTCAGAGACCACGATACATGGATACATATATGGCACGAGCTGAGAGAGTGGCCATTGGGCAGCTCAGAGTATCATCACACCAGCTCGAGATTGAGGTTGGACGAGCCACACGTACCCCGAGGGATGAGAGATTATGCAGGATACGTAGAGAGGAGGTGGAGGACGAGGAGCACTACACATGTAGATGCCAGGCATATGAGGACATCAGAGACCGCTACCCACAGCTCTTCAGGGGGCCCAGAGAGATCAGGGCTTTATTGGGGACAGAGGACCAGCGCCCTCTAGGTCGTTTTCTAGTAGAGCTCCAGCGCCGCCGTGCATCACTCCTCCAGCAGCAGATGGAGATACACCTGGTCCCCCCCCTCAGACTTATATTACAGATTTTTTCAGACCCACAGCCACTCGAGGACCCAGCTCTATGCGGGGTGTCACATTACACAGAGCAGAGGAGCTTAGACAACAGCGTCACCGACCGAGACCCCAGTCCGAAGAGTCCGTCCACATCAGAGAGAGATTCAGGCGATTCACGCACGCCATGACATGGAGATACAGAGACGTCAGCAACACACCCCTATCGATTTGGACGCTCAGAGCATTTTGAGGATCTCCATGATGCCTTACCCACCGATGCATTATATCCTACACCCACTCCAGGCATTTAGTGGGTTGTGATACCATCGAGCCTCCCCTCCCTATGCATATCATATTTGTATCTCACCCATTGAGTATATAGAGTGCATACGCATATCACCCCACACCCTTGATGCGAGTTACTATCCACTCCTTTTATACCCGTTTGCGGTACTCACACTTTATTTTCCTTTTGGGATCCCAGTGGATTGGATCATACTGATGTATATGTTTTGTCTCATAGGCCGATTTTGGCCTCTAATAGACGTTAAAAAGTCTCTCTCTCTCTCTCTCTCTCTCTCTCTCTCTCTCTCTCTCTCTCTCTCTCTCTCTCTCTCTCTCTCTCTCTCTCTCTCTCTCTCTCTCTCTCTCTCTCTCTCTCTCTCTCTCTCTCTCCCCCTCTCTCTAGATAGCTTTGTGTTTATTTCATTTCAATTTCTACACATGGTTACTACATTTGTACATGGCTTTTGTCTCAAAGGCCAAGTTTGGCCTCCAAAAGACGTTAATATGACTCTCTCTCTCTCTCTCTCTCTCTCTCTCTCTCTCTCTCTCTCTCTCTCTCTCTCTCTCCTCTCTCTCTCTCTCTCTCTCTCTCTCTCTCTCTCTCTCTCTCTCTCTCTCTCTCTCTCTCTCTCTCTCTCTCTCTCCCTCTCTCTCTCTCCCCTCTCTCTCTCTCTCTCTCTCTCTCTCTCTCTCTCTCTCTCTCTCTCTCTCTCTCTCTCTCTCTCTCTCTCTCTCTCTCTCTCTCTCTCTCTCTCTCTCTCTCTCTCTCTCTCTCTCTCTCTCTATATATATATATATATATATATATATATATATATATATATATATATATATATATATATATATATATATATATATATATATATATATCTCGCATCCTACTACCTCTGACTTCTTCACACCCACTATGGTGGGACGCGCTATTGCACGTGTACAGCATGGCAAGGCCCATGACCATTTCGGTTTACAGGCAGAGCACCAAATCTACGGAGGCACAACCCTTGCACCGCTCATTGCGCACCTTTTCAACCGTGCATTGGTTGAAGGGTTCCCTAACTCATGGACTGAGCACACCATAGTGCCCATTCATAAGTAAGGAGATACTATGGATCCAACTACATACCCGACGATCATGATTGGCCCTATATTGGCCAAGTTATATGGGGCGGTACTAGAGACAGAGTTGAGTACTCTCGCTGAGAGGAAGGGCATCATGGCTCCAGAACAGGCAGGTTTCAGATGTGATTACTCTACCATTGACCACATCTTCACTCTGAGATGCCTGATCGACCAGGCAAGGGTGAGGAAGAGGAGATTGTATTGTTGCTTTGTGGACTTCCGCAAAGCATTTGACACTGTTCCTAGGGAACGACTATTCAGACGACTACTTGATATCGGAGCTCCGGAGGAGATGATATGGGGGATCTACACCTTATATGAGAGAGCATATGGTAGAGTCAAATGTCCCGGGGGCTTATCTCATCCACTTGCTAGCACTATCAGGGTGAAGCAAGGATGCCCTCTTTCACCCACCCTCTTTGGTCTCTACATTGATGAGATAGTGGACTACATAAAGCAGCTAAGGGGGTAATGGCATTGAGGTACGCGGGTCCACTGTCCATATTCTTTTATACGCTGATGATATAGTACTGGTTTCAGAGTTTGCAGAAGGTCTACAGCATCATCTACATGGCCTACATGACTTTTGCAGACACAGAGAGTTATCTGTGAACCTCGGTAAAACCAAGGTCATGATCTTTCATACATCAGCGCAGGTACGCAGACATAGTTTGTTCACAGCAGCAGGTGGACGGATTGAGGTGGTCGGATTATATGTTTACTTGGGAGTGACATTTACAAAAGCATCAGGGGTCTTCTCTATGTCTCAGGCAACCCGTGACCGCATCACACGTGGGTATGCAGCACTAGCTTTGATGGAGAGACAGTGCCACCAGGCATATTTTCAAGAGCCCGGCACAAAGGGGTGGCTCTTCGACGCTTTGGTTACACCAGCGCTCATGTATGGGGCAGCCATATGGGGACCAGGATTAGCTACATTAGTATGGACAGCATTAGAGAGGCCACAGATTCTCATGATTGCCAGACTTATCCGCAGCAAGCCTTCAGTACCACATGATATCATTGGAGCATAGCTCGCTGCACCACCGATGCTAGTTGGGGCACTATTCCAGACAGTATGCCTATTACACAGACTCTGGAGCATGGATACAGAGCCCATTGCTTATCGTGATTTCTAGGCATCACGTGATATGGCTTTAGCAGGCGACATCTCCTCATGGAATGCACAGACCCGAGACTGGCTTGCCCACCATGGCTTTGATATAGACAGGCTACCACCACTACAGTACGACTCACATGCACCCACCTCACTCTCTCATCAACAGAGGAATAGGGTCCAATGAGCATAGAGTGCATACCCATAGCACCCCACACCCTTGATGCCAGTTACTATCCACTTCTTTTATACCCGTTTGCGGTACTCTCACTTTATTTTCCTTTTGAGATCACAGTGGAATGGATCATACGGATGTATATGTTTTGTCTCATAGGCCGATTTTGGCCTCTAATAGACGTTAATAAGTCTTTCTTTCTTTCTCTCTCTCTCTCTCTCTCTCTCTCTCTCTCTCTCTCTCTCTCTCTCTCTCTCTCTCTCTCTCTCTCTCTCTCTCTCTCTCTCTCTCTCTCTCTCTCTCTCTCTCTCTCTCTCTCTCTCTCTCTCTCTCTCTCTCTCTCTCTCTCTCTGCCCAGCTCGATGCGGGGTGTCACATTACACAGAGCAGAGGAGCTTAGACGACAAGGTCGACGACCGAGACCCCTTGTCCGGAGAGCTCGTCCACATCAGAGAGAGATTCAGGCGATTCACGCACGCCATGACATGGAGATACAGAGACGTCAGCAGCGCACCCCTATCGATTTGGACGCCCAGAGCATTTTGAGGATCTCCATGATGCCTTACCCACCGATGCATTATATCCTACACCCACTCCAGGCATTTAGGGGGTTGTGACACCATCGAGCCTCCCCTCCCTATGCATATCATGTTTGTATCTCACCCATTGAGCATATAGAGTGCATACCCATAGCACCCCACACCCTTGATGCAAGCTACTATTCCTCCTTTTATACCCGTTTGTAGTACTCACACTTTATTTTCGTTTTGGATCACAGTGGATTGGATCATACTGATGTATATGTTTTGTCTCATAGGCCGATTTTGGCCTCTAATAGACGTTAAAAAGTCTTTCTTTCTTTCTTTCTTTCTCTCTCTCTCTCTCTCTCTCTCTCTCTCTCTCTCTCTCTCTCTCTCTCTCTCTCTCTCTACCCGAGCCCTAATCCTAAACCTTGAAATGGCTCCCATGGACCGGAAGGAAGTGGACGACCTTATCGCTAAAGCTCTCAAAGAGGCCAAAAAGGAAGCAGACCGCAACCTCAATATGGAGATACGAAAGATGATGGAAAAGTTCAAAGGACTCGAAGAACAAGTAAAGAATAAAGTCAAAGGACTGGAAGAACAAGTGAAGACTTTCACAGAAGAAAGAGACCATTGGAGGACAGCTTATGAGCACATGAAAGAAGAGGGGGAGATCTCCAACGTGGAGATACTCAAGGAAGAAATAAAGAAGGAAATCAAAACGGAGGTAGAATCTACTCGAGAGTCATGGGTGGAAGTAGTACACAAAAGGGTTAAGAAGGAAGTTAGGGAAGAGGTGGAGAAAGAAGAGCTCACACGAGTCCAGGATACACTTGAGGAGGAGAGGCTTCGACACACTCGAAGACTTTACATGCAGATTACAGGCCTACCCGAAGGGGTATCACCGGAGGAAGATGCCACTGACATTTGCCGTCGACTTGGATACGAGAGCATGCCCTACACAAACGCATGGAAGGTTGGGAGGGATACATCACGTTTGCGAGCACTCATCCTCAAGATGAGTTCCGAGAAGGCACGGACCACCTTTTTTAGACGTCGATCAGTACTACGTGGACTACCCGGCGGCACCCTCTACATGGACGAGGACCTCACGCGTATGCAGGTGGCACACCGACGCGCTTGCATGCCACAGATACTCCAGGCACGTCGAGAGGGGAGGAAGGCCTTTTACCGTGATGGTAAGGTCTTCATAGATGGACGCCCTATCAAATAGGGCCATGCGGCCTATGAGACATCACTACACCAGGAGACACCACTCAGAGGAGAAGTGTGGAACTGCAATGGGGCACTCTGGACGCGACCAAATAGAGTCAAGGAGATCCTGGCATCACATGACTTTGCGTGCATCACAGAGACACACGAGAGCCCAGAGAGAGGTCTACCACGCATTGCAGGTTTTCATTGGGAATCTGCATTCAGGACCACGACGAGACAGAGTACAGCGCGAGGATCGGGAGGAGTGGCCATCGTATTTCAACAGGAGATACAGAGCCGGATCCATATTATAGGTAGAGATGAGGAGGCACGATACATGTGGGTTCGCATGGAGATAGCACAGGGGAGCTCGATTTACATTGCTATATGCTACTTCCCACCAGGCGGATCTCGATACGCAGGACAGGATCTGGGGGGTCCGATCCGAGATAGAGACTCACCATACACAGCGCTTTCAGATGAGATACTACATTACAGCACACTAGGTGAAGTCTTCCTTATGGGGGACTTCAATGGCCGCACTCAGTCGCATCAGTGCGAGGCATACGACATGGATCACCCACATCTCATGAGGGCCAAAGACCCGGTTGAGATTAGCACCAGCAAAGTATCGGCAGATACGGGTCAGGACACCACCGGCTATGGCACACATCTACTCGAGCTAGGCAGCCGACATCATCTCGTTATATATAACGGGATGAATCGTTGGCCAGGTTCAGGCAGATTTACTTGCTTCCCTCACGGGGGAGGTGAGAGCACAGTCGACTACATTTTGGGTACTACCTCTGGAGCTTCACTCATCCCTTCACTTAGTATTGGACGACGCCCACTCGATGCTGACCACACATTTATCACATTCACACTCTCATCTCCGATTCCATTAGATCCTCCCTCACCCACTAAGATACATACCACGATACACTTCACACACGAGCTCTCACACGTTTATGCACACCATTTACACACCTGCCTACTCTCCCTTGATCCATTCTCACCTTTGGACACACTTACATCACATATCACCTCCATCCTACAGGACTCAGCTCTCCGCAGCTTCCCACACCGCACACATATGCACCCTCCACGCACATGATCCATGCCCCAGAACCGTTGGTATGATGCAGATTGTCATGAGTTGCGGAAGCACCTACGAATTTTAGAGCATAGAGGAGATATTACACACACACAGGCACAACGTCGCGTGCAGAGCCTTACTCGCCGCAAACGGCGAGATTGGGAGGAGAGACAGTATTGGGATATTTACCATTTGCTAATGAGTCGAGATAGTGTAGTGGCATGGCGACATTTGAGAGAGAGGAGACAGCAGGCACCTATCCGAGACCCGAGCACTTGGCATAGCTATGCACGGAGCCTATACGAGATCCAAGACCAGCCTCCCATTCCCAGACCGCAGAGCTAACGTCCTACTACCTCTGACTTCTTCACATCCACTATGGTGGGACGCGCTATTGCCCGACTGCAGCATGGCAGGGCCCATGATCATTTCGGTTTACAGGCAAAGCACCTCATCTATGGAGGCACGACTCTCGCACCGCTCATTGCCCATCTCTTCAACCGTGCATTGGTTGAAGGGTTCCCAGACTCATGGACTGAGCACACCATAGTGCCCATTCATAAGTCAGATGATACTATGGATCCAGCTACATACCGGACGATCATGATTGGCCCTATATTGGCCAAGTTATATGATGGGTACTAGAGACAGAGTTGAGTACTCTCGCTGGCAGGTTTCAGACGAGATTACTCTACCATTGACCACATCTTCACTCTGAGATGCCTGATCGACCAGGCCAGGGTGAGGAAGAGGAGATTATATTGTTGCTTTGTGGACTTCCGCAAAGCATTTGACACTGTTCCTAGGGATCGACTCTTCAGACGACTACTTGACATCAGAGCTGCGGAGGAGATGATATGGGGGATCTACTCCTTATATGAGAGAGTATCTGGTAGAGTCAGATGTCCAGGGGGCTTATCTGATCCACTTGCTACCACTATCGGGGTGAAGCAAGGATGCCCTCTCTCACCCACCCTCTTAGGTCTCTACATTGATGAGATAGTGGAATTCATACAGCAGCAAGGGGGAGATGGCATTGAGGTACACGGGTCCACTGTCCATATTCTTTTATACGCTGATGATATTGTATTGGTTTCAGAGTCTGCAGAAGGTCTACAGCATCATCTACACGGCCTAGATGACTTTTGCAGACACAGAGGGTTATCTGTGAACCTTGGTAAAACCAAGGTCTTCATCTTTCATACATCAGCACAGGTACGCAGACATAGTTTGTTCACAGCAGCAGGTGGACCGATCGAGGTGGTCGGATCATATGTTTACTTGGGGGTGACATTTACAGCAGCATCTGGCGTCTTCTCTATGGCTCTGGCAGCCCATGACCGCATCACACGTGGGTACGCAGCACTAGCTTTGATGGAGAGACATTGCCACCAGGCATATTTTCAGGAGCCCCGCACAAAGGGGTGGCTCTTTGACACTTTGGTTACGCCAGCGCTCATGTATGGGGCAGCCATATGGGGACCAGGATTAGCTACATCAGTATGGACAGCATTAGAGAGGCCACAGATCCTCATGATTGCCAGACTTATCCGCAGCAAGCCTTCAGTACCACATGATATCATTAGAGCAGAGCTCGCTGCACCACCGATGCTAGTTGAGGCACTATTCCAGACAGTATGCCTATTACACAGACTTCGGAGCATGGATATAGAGCACATTGCTTATCGTGCTTTCGAGGCATCACGTGATATGGCATTAGCAGGCGACACCTCCTCATGGTATGCACAGACACGAGACTGGCTTTCCCACCATGGCTTTGACATAGACAGGCTACCACCACTACAGTACGACTCTCATGCACCCACTTACTCGCTCTCTCATCAAGAGAGGAATAGGATCATTCGTCAGGAGATATGGCATACATACATACAGGGGACATGGGTGAGCCCTAGGGGTACATTGCCACCGAAAATGCTCTACTACCGCGAGCATTTTCTACATATATCGGGCACGGGCTTCATCGAGATTCCGAGATACATGCAGACCTATCTTCCCCACCACCTACGAGTCGTCATTGGGAAGCTCCGGGTTTCATCACATCAGCTCGAGATTGAGAGGGGTCGGTCAAGGGGAGTCCCCCGTGAGGAGAGGTGGTGCCAAGTATGCCAGACAGAGGTAGAGAGTGAGGAGCATTTTAATATCAGATGTCCAGCATACTTAAACCTACGAGCACAGTTCCTGATCGAGGAGTCATTCCAGCTGTGCATGACTATGGGAGACCAGAGACGCTTGGGACGCTTTCTCACAGGAGCATACGAGAGGCGAGAGCGGTCACTACAGCCCATACATCAGCCACGGGTGAGTACCCAGCAAACCATTACCCACTTCTTTCAGCGAGTTGAGCTACATCAGAGAGGTCCATCTATAGGGCTCACGCTCCACCAGACCATTACCCAGTTCTTTCAGCGAGTTTAGCTACATCAGAGAGGTCCATCTATAGGGCTCACGCTCCACCAGGCAGCAGCACAGAGAGCACGGCGCCGACCATGCATGGGTGGATATCGTCGACCACGACTATGTCATGAGGATATCTCACGCATCAGGATTGCCTACGACCACATGATGGAGCATAGGCGTACTACCACCCCCTGGGTTGTCTTCCTTCAGGAGGCACTCAAACCACCACCGATGTACCACATACTACACCCACCTCCACCGATCACCAGTAGCTAGGGCATTTTACTCACATTTTGGATCCCCCCATGTATTAGGTGGCCACTATCTGCAGAGTCTGAGCCACGTCTCCCCACCCTTTTCCAGCCCTATATAGCTTTGTGTAGCGATATACTTTTTATTTCATTTTATCTTCTACACAGGGTTACTACACTTGTACATGGTTTTTGTCTCATAGGCCAAGTTTGGCCTCCAGAAGACGTTAATATGACTTTCTTTCTTTCTTCTCTCTCTCTCTCTCTCTCTCTCTCTCTCTCTCTCTCTCTCTCTCTCTCTCTCCCTCCCTCCCTCCCTCCCTCCCTCCCTCCCTCCCTCCCTCCCTCCCTCCCTCCCTCCCTCCCTCCCTCCCTCCCTCCCTCTCTCTCTCTCTCTCTCTCTCTCTCTCTCTCTCTCTCTCTCTCTCTCTCTCTCTCTCTCTCTCTCCCCCTCTCTCTCTCTCTCTCTCTCCCCCCCCTCTCCCCCCTCTCTCTCTCTCTCTCTCTCTCTCTCTCTCTCTCTCTCTCTCTCTCTCTCTCTCTCTCTCTCTCTCTCTCTCTCTCTCTCTCTCTCTCTCTCTCTCTCTCTCTCTCTCTCTCTCTCTCTCTCTCTCTCTCTCTCTCTCTCTCTCTCTCTCTCTCTCTCTCTCTCTCTCTCTCTCTTTTTCACCCACCCTCTTTGGTCTCTACATTGATGAGATAGTAGACTACATACAGCAGCAGGGGGGTGATGGCATTGAGGTACGCGGGTCCACTGTCCATATTCTTTTATATGCTGATGATATTGTAGTGGTTTCAGAGTCTGCAGAAGGTCTACAGCATCATCTACATGGCCTAGATGACTTTTGCACACACAGAGGGTTATCTGTGAACCTTGGTAAAACCAAGGTCATGATCTTTCATACATCAGCACAGGTACGCAGACATAGTTTGTTCACGGCAGCGGGTGGACCCATTGAGGTGGTCGGATCATATGTTTACTTGGGGGTGACATTTACAGCAGCATCAGGGGTCTTCTCTATGTCTCAGGCAGCACGTGACTGCATCACACGTGGGTATGCAGCACTTGCCTTGATGGAGAGACAGTGCCACCAGGCATATTTTCAGGAGCCCCGCACAAAAGGGTGGCTCTTCGACACTTTGGTTACACCAGCGCTCATGTATGGGGCAGCCATATGGGGACCAGGATTAGCCACATCAGTAGGGACAGCATTAGAAAGGCCACAGATCCTCATGATTTCCAGACTTATCCGGAGCAAGCCTTCAGTACCACATGATATCATTAGAGCAGAGCTCGCTGCACCACCGATGCTAGTTGAGGCACTATTGCAGACAGTATGCCTATTACACAGACTCCGCAGCATGGATACAGAGCGCATTGCTTATCGGGCTTTCCTTATCGGACATGGCATTAGCAGGCGACACCTCCTCATGGTATGCAAAGACACGAGACTGGCTGGCCCACCACGGCTTTGACATAGACAGGCTACCACCACTACAGTACGACTCACAGGCACCCACCTACTCGCTCTCTCATCAGGAGAGGAATTGGATCATTCGTCAGGAGATATGGCATACATACATACAGAGGACATGGGTGAGCCCTAGGGGTATATTGCCACCGAAAATGCTCTATTACCGTGAGCATTTTCTACATATATCGGATGAGGGCTTCATCGAGATTCCGAGATACATGCAGACATATCTACCTCACCAGCTTCGAGTCTTCATTGGGCAGCTCCGGGTTTCATCACATCAGCTCGAGATTGAGAGGGCTCGATCCAGGGGAGTCCCTCGTGAGGAGAGGTGGTGCCCAGTATGCGAGACAGAGGTAGAGAGTGAGGAGCATTTTGTTATCAGATGCCCAGCATATGTAGACCTACGAGCACATTTCCAGATAGAGGAGTCACTCCAGTTATGCATGACTATGGGAGACCAGCGATGCTTGGGACGCTTCCTCAGAGCAGCATACGAGAGGCGAGATCGGTCACTCCAGCCGACACATCAGCCACGGCTGAGTACGCAGCAGACCATTTCCCAGTTTCTTCAGCGAGCTGAGCTACGTCAGAGAGGTCCATCTATAGGGCTCACGCTCCACCAGGAAGCAGCACAGAGAGCGCGGCGCCGACCACGCATGGGAAGATATCATCGACCACGACTATATCAAGAGGATATCTCATGCATCAGGCAGCCTACGACCACATGATGGAGCATAGGTGCACTACCACCCCATGGGTTGTCTTCCTTCAGGAGGCACTCAGACCACCCCCGATGTACCACATACTACACCCACCTCCACTCATTCACCGGTAGCTAGGGTGATTTACTCACATGTCCCCCATGTATCAGGTGGCCACTATCTGCGGAGTCAGAGCCACATCTCCCCATCCTTTTCCAGCTTTATATATACCTTTGTGTCAGGATATACCTTTTATTTCATTTCATCCTCTACACAGGGTTACTACACTTGTACATGGTTTTGTCTCATAGGCCAAGTTTGGCCTCCAGAAGACGTTAATATGACTTTCTCTCTCTCTCTCTCTCTCTCTCTCTCTCTCTCTCTCTCTCTCTCTCTCTCTCTCTCTCTCTCTCTCTCTCTCTCTCTCTCTCTCTCTCTCTCTCTCTCTCTCTCTCTCTCTCTCTCTCTCTCTCTCTCTCTCTCTCTCTCTCTCTCTCTCCTCTCTCTCTCTCTCTCTCTCTCTCTCCTCTCTCTCTCTCTCTCTCTCTCTCTCTCTCCCCCTCTCTCTCTCTCTCTCTCCCCCCCTCTCCCTCCTCTCTCTCTCTCTCTCTCTCTCTCTCTCTCTCTCTCTCTCTCTCTCTCTCTCTCTCTCTCTCTCTCTCTCTCTCTCTCCCTCCCTCCCTCCCTCCCTCCCTCCCTCCCTCCCTCCCTCCCTCCCTCCCTCCCTCCCTCCCTCCCTCCCTCCCTCCCTCCCTCCCTCCCTCCCTCTCCCCCTCCCCCCCCCCTCTCTCCCTCTCTCCCTCTCTCTCTCTCTCTCTCTCTCTCTCTCTCTCTCTCTCTCTCTCTCTCTCTCTCTCTCTCTCCCTCCCTCCCTCCCTCCCTCCCTCCCTCCCTCCCTCCCTCCCTCGCTCCCTCCCTCCCTCCCTCCCTCCCTCCCTCCCTCCCTCCCTCCCTCCCTCCCTCCCTCCCTCCCTCCCTCCCTCCCTCCCTCCCTCCCTCCCTCCCTCCCTCCCTCCCTCCCTCCCTCCCTCCCTCCCTCCCTCCCTCCCTCTCTCTCTCTCTCTCTCTCTCTCTCTCTCTCTCTCTCTCTCTCTCTCTCTCTCTCTCTCTCTCTCTCTCTCCCAAAACCCTAATCTCTTTAAAAGATGGCAAGGCTAGAGAAGAAGGATGTGGAAAGATGATGAGCAAAGCTATCAGAGAAGTAAAAAAGGAGGCAGACAAAGCACTAAACCAAGAAATGAGAAGAGCATTGGAGAAGATTAAATCCTTGGAAGACAAAATCAAAGACATCATAGAGGAGCGAGATGAATTGAAGGCTGAAATGCATCGCCTTCAAGAAGAAATTGTCCATTTGAAGGTCTCTAGAGTTAAAGAAGAGAGATTTCTCAAGTTGAAGAACTCAAAAAAGAGATCAAATCCGAAATGGAATCCACTCGGGATACATGGGTCGAGGTGGTCCACAAAAAGGTCAAGAAAGAAGTCAATGAGCAAGCACGAAAGGAAGAGATCACTAGAGTCCAAGACTCCCTCGAAGAAGAGAGGCTTCGACAAAGACGCCGATTACACGTGCGGATTACAGGATTGCCAGAGGGGACATCACCAGAGGGGACATCACCAGAGGCAGATGGCACTGATCTCTGCCACCGCTTGGGATATGAGACTATGCCTTTCACAGAGGCATGGAGGGTTGGTAGAGACACGTCCAGTCCACGAGCACTCATACTCCGTATGAGCTCTGAAGATACACGCACTGCCTTCTTCCGACGACGATCAGTACTACGAGGACTACCCGGGAGAGCTTTATATATGGATGAGGATCTCACGAAGATGCAGATAAAGCACCGTCAGACATGTATGCCACAGATTCTCCACGCGAGACGAGAGGGGAGGAAGGCTTTTCACGTGACGGTAAAGTCTTCATCGATGGACGCCCTATCAAATAGGGATACGCGGCCTATGAGGCAACACCATACCAGGAGCCATCACTTAGAGGAGGAGTATGGAACTGCAACGGAGCACTTTGGACACGGCCAGACCGATTGGAAGAGATCTTAGACACCCATGACTTTGCTTGCATCACAGAGACCCATGAGAGCCCAGAA
The DNA here is from genome assembly GCA_020310875.1 of Ceratopteris richardii. NCBI lineage: Eukaryota > Viridiplantae > Streptophyta > Polypodiopsida > Polypodiales > Pteridaceae > Ceratopteris > Ceratopteris richardii. The sequence goes on along the minus strand of CM035429.1, from coordinate 64,806,021 downwards.
CGGGGCCTACCTCGTATTGCCGGTTTTCACTGGGAATCTACATTCAGAAACACGACGAGACAGAGCACAGCACGAGGATCAGGAGGAGTAGCCATCATATTTAGACAGGAGATACAGGGACGGATCCATATCATAGGAAGAGATGAGGAGGCACGATACATGTGGGTCCGCATGGAGATAGCCCCAGAGAGTTGGGTTTACATTGCCATATGCTACTTTCCACCAGGTGGATCGAGATATGCAGGATTGGACCCTGGGGGATCGACTCGAGACAGGGACTCACCATACATAGCATTATCAGATCAGATTCTACATTAGAGCACCCTTGGTGAGGTCTTCCTTATGGCGGACTTCAATGGCCGCACCCAGTCACGTAAGTGCGAGTCATATGACATGGACCTTCCACAGATTATGAGGGGCAGCGATCCAGAGGAGATGAGCACCAATAGAGTGTCAGCCGATATGAGCCAGGATGCCACTGGATATGGCAGACACCTGGTTAAGTTGGGCAGCAGACACCATCTCGTTATATATAACAGGATGCACCGTTGGCCAGGTTCGGGCAAACTTACTTGCTTCCCCCACAGGGGAGGCGAGAGCACAGTCGACTACATTTTGGGCACCATCTCTGGAGCTTCACTCATCCCCTCACTTAGTACTGGACGACGCCCACTTCGGGCTGACCATACATTTATCACATTCACACTTTCATCTCCTATTCCATTAGACCCTCCCTCATCCACTGAGACACACACCACGATACACTTCACACACGAACTCTCACATATTTATGCACACCATTTACACACCCGCCTACTCTCACTCGATCCACTCTCACCCTTGGACACACTTACATCACAGATCACCACCATCCTACAGGACTCAGCGCTCCTAAGCTTCCCACATCGCACATATGTACACCCCCCTCGCAGAGGATCCATGCCCCAGAACCGCTGGTATGATGCAGATTGTCGTGAGCTATGGAAGCACCTACGGATTTTAGAGCATAGAGGGGATATTACACACGCAGAGGCACAGAGTCACATGCAGATCCTTACTCGCCGCAAACGGCGAGAATGGGAGGAGAGACAGTACTGGGATATTTACCATTTGCTCATGAGTTGAGACAGTGTAGTCGCGTGGAGACACTTGAGAGAGAGGAGACAGCAGACACCCATCCGAGACCCGAGTACTTGGCATAGCTATGCACAGAGCCTATACGAGATCCCAGACCAGCCCCCCATTCCCAGGCAGCAGAGCTCACGTCCCACTACCTCTGACTTCTTCACACCCACTATGGTGCGACGCCCTATTGCCAGTCTCCAGCATGGCAGGGCACATGACCATTTCGGCTTACAGGCAGAGCACCTCATCTATGGAGGCACGACTCTTGCACCGCTCATCGCCCACCTCTTCAACCGTGCATTGGTTGAAGGGTTCCCTGACTCATGGACTGAGCACACCATAGTGCCCATTCATAAGTCAGGTGATACCATGGATCCAGCTACATACCGGACGATCATGATCGGGCCTATATTGGCCAAGTTATATGGGGCGGTACTAGAGACAGAGTTGAGTACTCTCGCTAAGAGGAATGGTATCAGGGCTCCAGGACAGGCAGGTTTCAGACGAGATTACTCTACCATTGACCACATCTTCACCCTGAGATGCCTGATTGACCAGGCAAGAGTGAGGAAGAGGAGATTATATTGCTACTTTGTGGACTTCCGCAAAGCATTTGACACTGTTCCTAAGGAACGACTCTTCAGACGACTACTTGATATCGAAGCTCCAGAGGAGATGATATGGGGGATCTACGCCTTATATGAGAGTATCTCGTAGAGTCAGATGTCCAGGGGGCTTATCGGATCCGCTTGCTAGCACTATCGGGGTGAAGCAAGGGTGCCCTCTTTCACCCACCCTCTTTGGTCTATATATTGATGAGATAGTGGACTTCATAAAGCATCAAAGGGGGGATGGCATCGAGGTACATGGGTCCACTATTCATATTCTTTTATATGCTGATGATATTGTCTTCGTTTCAGAGTCTGCAGCAGGTATACAGCATCACCTACATGGTCTCGATGACTTTTGCGCACAGAGAGGTTTATCTGTGAACCTTGGTAAAACCAAGGTCATGATCTTTCATACATCAGCACAGGTACGCAGGCATAGTTTGTTCACAGCAGCGGGTGAACCGATCGAGGTGGTCGGATCATATGTTTACTTGGGAGTGACATTTACAGCAGCATCAGGGGTCTTCTCTATGTCTCAGGCAGCCCATGACCGCATCACACGTGGATACGCAGCACTAGCTCTGATGGAGAGACAGTGCCACCAGGCATATTTTCAGGAGCCCCACACAAAGGGGTGGCTCTTCGACACCTTGGTTACGCCAGCGCTCATGTATGGGGCAGCCATTTAGGGGCCGGGATTAGCTACATCAGTATCGACAGCATTGGAGAGGCCACAGATTCTCATGATTGCCAGACTTATCCGCAGCAAGCCTTCAGTACCACATGATATCATTAGAGCAGAGCTCGCTGCGCCACCGATGCTAGTTGAGGCACTATTCCAGACAATATGCCTATTACACAGACTTCGGAGCATGGATACAGAGCGCATGGCTTATCGTGCTTTCCAGGCATCACGTGATATGGCATTGGCGGGTGACACCTCCTCGTGGTATGCACAGACACGAGACTGGCTCGCCCACCATGGTTTTGATATAGACACGCTATCACCACTACAGTACGACTTACATGCACCCACCTATTCTCTCTCCCATCAGGAAAGGAATAGGGTCATTCGTCAGGAGATATGGCATACATACATACAAAGGACATGGGTGTGCCCTAGGGATACATTGCCTCCGAAAATGCTCTATTACCGTGAGCATTTTCTACATATATCGGACGAGGGCTTCATTGAGATTCCGCGATACATGCAGACATACCTACCCCACCACCTTCGAGTTCTCATTGGGAAGCTCCCGGTTTCATCACATCAGCTCGAGATTGAGAGGGGTCGGTCTAGGGGAGTCCCCCGAGAGGAGAGGTGGTGCCAAGTATGCCAGACAGAGGTAGAGAGTGAGGAGCATTTTGTTGTCAGATGCCCGGCATACTTAGACCTACGTGCACAATTCCAGATAGACAAGTCTCTCCAATTGTGCATGACTATGGGAGACCAGCGGCGGTTGGGACGCTTCCTCACAGCGGCATATGAGAGGAGAGAGCAGTCACTACAGCCGACACATCAGACACGGAGGAGTATCCAGCAGACCATTACTCAGTTCTTTCAACAAGCTGAGCTACACCAAAGAGGTCCATCTAGAGGGCTTACGCTCCACCAGGAAGCAGCACAGAGAGCACGAGGTCGACCACGCATGGTTGGATATCATCGACCACGACTTTATGAGGAGGATATCTCACGCATCAGGACAGCCTATGACCACATGATGGAGCAGAGGCGTACCACCACCACCTCGGTTGTCTTCCTTCGAGAGGCACTCTGACCAGCACCGATGTACCACATACTACACTCACCTCCACCCATCACCAGTAGCTAGGGTATTTTACTCACTCACATTATGGGCTTGCCATGTATTAGGTGGCCATTATCTGCAGAGTCAGAGCCACCTCTTCCCAGCCTTTTCCAGCCTGATATAGCTTTATGTAGTAAGTACTTTTTTCATTTCATTTTCTACACATGGGTACTACACTTGTACATGGTTTTGTCTCATAGGCCAAGTTTGGCCTCAAGTAGACGTTAATATGACTCTCTCTCTCTCTCTCTCTCTCTCTCTCTCTCTCTCTCTCTCTCTCTCTCTCTCTCTCTCTCTCTCTCTCTCTCTCTCTCTCTCTCTCTCTCTCTCTCTCTCTCTCTCTCTCTCTCTCCACCTCCACCTATGTATCACATATTACATCCCACCCACTAGCACAGGATGGAGCTAGTTAGTCGTTTTAGATGCATTCTCATGGTTGTTGTACTACCCTTTTGCATATAGACTATCATAGATATCGCACTCCATACACCCCCCACCACTTTCATGGGTATCCCCACATGCATACTACGGAGATCTATATCAGCTTAACCAGTTTCTTTTCAGCACTTTTATCTTTTCTGATTGACAGAAGATACACCCATGTACATCGATTTGTCTCATAGGCCGAGTTCGGCCTCCTAATAGACGTAAAAACACTTTCTTCTTTCTTTCTTTCTTTCTCTCTCTCTCTCTCTCTCTCTCTCTCTCTCTCTCTCTCTCTCTCTCTCTCTCTCTCTCTCTCTCTCTCTCTCTCTCTCTCTCTCTCTCTCTCTCTCTCTCTCTCTCTCTCTCTCTCTCTCTCTCTCTCTCTCTCTCTCTCTCTCTCTCTCTCTCTCTCTCTCTCTCTCTCTCTCTCTCTCTCTCTCTCTCTCTCTCTCTCTCTCTCTCTCTCTCTCTCTCTCTCTCTCTCTCACACACACACCAAGCTACTCTCCCTCGATCCGTTCTCATCTTTGGACACACTTACATCAGAGATCACCACCATCCTTCATGACTAAGCTATCTACCATTTTCCACATCACGCACATACACATCCTCCGCGCAGAGGATCCATGCCCAGAACTGTTGGTATGATGCATATTGTCGAGAACTAAGGAAGCACCTATGGATTTTAGAGCTTAAGAGGGGATATTGCACACAAGCAGGCACAGCGTTGCTTCTTTGTGGACTTCCGCGAAGCCTTCGACACAGTTCCCAGGGAGAGACTATTCAGACGCCTACTTGATATCGGTGCTCCAGTTGAGATGATATGGGGGATCTATGCCTTATATGAGAGAGTATCTGGTAGAGTCAGATGTCAAAGAGGCTTATCTCACTCACTTGCTAGCACCATCGGAGTGAAGCAAGGGTGCCCTCTTTCACCCACCCTCTTTGGTCTATACATTGATGAGATACTGGACTTCATACGACAGTAGGGAGGGGAGGGCGTTGAGGTACGAGGGACCATTGTTCATATTCTTTTATATGCTGACGATATCGTATTGGTTTCAGAGTCTGTTGAAGGTCTACAGCACCACCTATGTGGCCTAGACGACTTCTGCATACATAGAGGGCTATCTATGAACCTTGGTAAAACCAAGGTTATGATTTTTCATACATCAGCATAGGTGAGGAGACATAGTTCTTTCACAATAGCAGGCGGACCGATTGAGGTAGTCGGATCATATGTCTATCTCGGAGTGACCTTCACAGCAGCCTCTAGAGTTTTCTCTATGTCTCTGGCAGCCCAGGATCGTATCACACGTGGATACGCAGCACTAGCCTTGATGGAGAGACAGTGCCACCAGGCACACTTTCACGAGCCCCGCACAAAGGGTTGGCTCTTCCACACTTTGGTTACACCAGCGCTCATGTATAGAGCAGCCGTATGGTGGCCGGGGTTAGCTACATCAGCATGGATAGCATTGGAGAGGCCACGGATTCTCATGATCGCCAGACTCATCCGAAGCAAGCCTTCGATACCACATGATATTATCAGAGCAGAGCTCGCTGCACCACCAATGGCAGTAGAGGCACTGTTCCAGACAGTATGCCTATTACACAGGATCAGGAGCATGGATACAGAGCGCATCACTTATCGAGCTTTCCAGGCATCACGTGACATGGCATTAGCAAGAGACACCTCCTCATGGTACGCACAGACATGAGACTGGCTGGCCCACCATGGGTTTGACATAGACAGACCAGCACCCCTGCAGTATGACTTACAAGCCCCCACCTATTCGCTCTCCCACCAGGAGAGGAATAGGGTCATTCAACAAGAGATATGGCATACATACATAGAGAGGACATGGATTAGCCCCATGGGTACATTGCCACCGAAAATGCTTCACTACTGCGAGCATTTTCTACAGATCTCAGACCACGGCTTCATTGAAACTCCACAATACATGTAGACATACCTACCACACCACCTCCGAGTCGTCATTGGGCAGCTTCGAGTTTCATCCCATCAGCTCGAGATCGAGAGTGGTCGGACCAGGGGAGTCCCTAGAGAGGAGAGGTGGTGCCCACTATGCCATACAGAGATAGAGAGCGAAGAGCACTTTCTTATCAGATGTCGAGCATACTCAGATCTACGAGCACAGTTCCACATAGAGGAGTCACTACAGTTGCGCATGACTAGTGGAGACCAGCGGAGGTTGGGACGTTTCCTCACAGCAGCATATGAGAGACGAGATCAGTCCCTACAGCCCCCGCATCAGACACGGGTGAGTACCCAGCACACCATTACTCAGTTCTTTCAGCGAGATGGGCTACATCATACGGGCCCGCCTTCCCGAGGCATAGGGCTCACACTCTAGCAGGTAGCGGCACAAAGAGTACGACGTCAACCACATAGGGCTGGATACAGACGACCATGACTATAGTCTATACCAGGAGGATATTTCACGCATCATGATAGCCCATGACTACATGATGGAGCAGAGGTGCACCACCTGGGTAGCCTTCCTTCAGGAGACACTCAGACCGTCACCGCCGATGCACCACATACTCCATCCACCCCCACCCATTATCTGTAGTTAGGATATATATATTCACTCCAATCATGGGCCCCAATGTATTAGGTGGTCATTATCTGCAGAGTCAGAGCCACATCTCCCCCATGCACCACTACATTATTACATTATCCCCACTACCTCTCCATCACCCGGTACACTATCCTGTGGTTGTTTCCAACCTTTTTCAGCATATACAGTTTTGTGTAGCGAGTACTATTCCGTTTTATTTCTACACAAAGGTTACTACAGTTGTACATGGTTTTGTCTCATAGGCCAAGCTTGGCCTTTGGAAGACGTCTCTCTCTCTCTCTCTCTCTCTCTCTCTCTCTCTCTCTCTCTCTCTCTCTCTCTCTCTCTCTCTCTCTCTCTCTCTCTCTCTCTCTCTCTCTCTCTCTCTCTCTCTCTCTCTCTCTCTCTCTCTCTCTCTCTCTCTCTCTCTCTCTCTCTCTCTCTCTCTCTCTCTCTCTCTCTCTCTCTCTCGGTATGGCTCCCACGGATCGAAGGGAAGTGGAAGAACTTATCTTTAAAGCCATCAAAGAGGCCAACAAAGAAGCGGACTTCACCCTCAACATGGAGATACGAAAAATGATGGAGAAATTCAGAGGACTTAAGAACAAGTAAATGCTGAGGAACGCAAAATGATGAATAAATTCAGAAGACTTGAAGAACAAGTAAAAACCCTCACACAAAAGCGAGACACTTGGAGGAAAACCTATGAGCACCTCAAAGAAGAGTGGGAGATCTCCAACATAGAGACACTGAAAGAAGAAATAAACAAGGAAATAAAAACGGAGGTTGAATCCACCCGAGAGTCTTGGGTAGAAGTGGTCCACAAAAGGAGTAAGAAGGAAGTCCATGAAGACATGAAGAAGGAAGAACTCACACAAGTTCTAAATACACTCGAAGAGGAGAGACTTCGACACATCCGAAGACTCCACGTTCGAATTACGGGCCTTCCAAAGGGAAGATCACCGGAGGAAGACGCCACCAACATCTTCCGTCAACTTGGATACGAGACCATGCCCTTCACAGGTGCATGGAGGGCGGGGAGGGATACATCCTGTTCGCGAGCACTCATCGTTCACATGAGCTCCGAGGAGACACGGACGGCCTTCTTTAGAGGTCGATCAGTACTACGTGGACTACCCGGCATCGCCCTTTACATGGAAGAGGACCTCACGAGAATGCAGGTAGCATACCGACGTGCTTGCATAACACAGATACTCAAGGCGCATCCAGAGGGGAGGAAGGCCTTTTACCGTGATGGTAAGGTCTTCATAGACGGACGCCTATCAAATAGGGCCATGTGGCCTATGAGACATCATCACACCAGGAGGCACCACTCAGTGGAGTGGTATGGAACTGCAATGGAGCACTTCGGACGCGACCAGAAAGACTTGAAGAGATCTTAGAGACACATGACTTTGCTTGCATCACAGAGATGCACGAGAGCCCAAAGAGAGGGCTCCCTCATATAGCAGGCTTCCAACAGGCATCCACATTAAGGACCACGATGCGATACAGTACAGCACGAGGATCAGGAGGTGTGGCCATCATATTCAGACATGAACTATGGGGTCGGATCCACATCACCAACCGAGACGAGGAGGCACAATACATGTGGGTACGCTTGGAGATAGCAGCAGAGAGGTGGATCTATATAGCCATTTGCTACTTCCCACCACGAGGATCCCGATACTCTAAGATGACCGAGAGGAGCCGCCCAGAGATAGTGACTCACCCTACACTTCACTCTCAGAGAAGATACTACACTATAGCACTCTCGGTGAGGTCTTACTTATGGGGGACTTCAATGGACGCACAGAATCACACCAATGTGAGTCATATGATATGGAGAAGTCACTGATCATGAGGAGCAAAGGACCAGAGGAGACAAGGACCAGCCGAATATATGCATACATAGGCTAGGACACCACAGGCTATGGGAGACACCTACTCGAGCTCGAAAGTCGACACCATCTCGTTATTTACAACGGATGGCCTGGATCGGGCGGATTGACATGCCTTCCACATGGAGGTGGCGAGAGCACAGTTGACTACATCTTAGATACCCTTTCTGGGGCATCGCTCATCACTTCACTTGGTACTGACAAACGTCCACTCTGAGCTGATCACACACCCTCTCCCACCTACTGTGCCACATACCACGATACACTTCATGCACGAGCTCTCACATGTCTAAGTACACCATTTACACACCCGCCTACTCTCACTAGATCCACTCTCACCTCTGGACACACTCACCTCACAAATCACCACCATCCTACACGACTCAGCTCTACACAGTTTCCCCCACCACACACACGCACATCCACCACGCAGAGGGTCCATGCCCCAAAACTGATGGTATGATGATGAGTGTCTGGTGCTACGAAAGCAGCTACGGGCAATAGAGCATACCAAGGAGATTACACACACACAGGCACGGTGCCGCATACAGCGCCTCATATGTCGAAAGAGGCTAGAATGGGAGGAGAGATAGTATTGGGACATTTATCACTTGCTCATAAGTCCAATCGGACGTCTCATATTTTTTCCAAACTTGAGTGCTGGAAAAAAAAAAAATTGCATAAATTAGCAATTTTCAGACAGTTTTTTCACATGTCAACTTAGCTTAATATGTGTGTGTAGAAACTTTATATGAAGGCTGACATAGATTGCAAAGGAGTTTTATTTCTTTTAGGATGCAACAGCTTACATATATGTATATATAACAGTATATTATAGTACCTCTCTCCATTTTATCCCACCTCTAATTTGTGGTCACGTATGGTCACGTATGGTATTTTCAACCATACTTTTTCCGTACTTCCGTACTCGTGTGCGTTTGCCGTAAGGTTGCCGTATGAAAAAACTATGCAGCAGACACCCATTCGAGAGCCGGACACATGGCACAGATATGCGCAGAGTCTATACCAGATTCCAGACCAGCCACCCATCCCGAGGCCACAGAGCTCACTCCCTACCACCTCTCACTTCTTTACACCCTAGATGGTGAGCCATGTGATCACTCACCGATGGCATGGCAGAGCCCGTGACCACTTCGGTCTACACGCAGAGCATCTCATCTACGGGTTCACGATTCTAGCACCACTCATAGCCCACCTCTTCAATCGACCACTGGTTGAGGGGTTCCCTGACTCATGGACCAAGCACACCATAGTGCCCATACATAAGTCAGGCGATGTTATGGATCCAGCTACATATCGGACGATCATGATTGGCCCCACAATGGCCAAGCTATATGGGGCAATACTAGAGACAGAATTGAGCATCCCTACACAAAGTCATGTTGAAAAAACCAAGTGTTAAAAAATGCCTATTTTCACTGTCTCCTCCTACACCACATACATACAAGAAAACATTGAAAGAGGTGGGGAAGGGATAGTGAACTCACCTTAGCACACTTTCCAAACCATTAACATGCATACAAACTCATAGAGAAAAAGATAAGAGGCCAAGAAAGAGGAGTTATGGGACTCCTCTTCTTTAAGTAAGTTCTCTACTACTAATAACAAGAAGCTCTGCAAGATGAAGAGAGAAAGATTTATATACATGTGCCAAAACTTATGTCCATTAACACACATGGACTAGCAATGTAAAAACAAGTCTTAGAACTCCGAAAGTCAATTTGCTATGGTACAAGATTGGAAACATGACACTAGAGAACTCCTCTTAATGCATTGTACATGGCTTGCAATAAGTTAGGCATTACATCATCAATGGAATTTCACCAAAAATAATTGTTGGGCCCACTTTCTCTGTAGCTCCTTAGTTGTCTTTATGCTTTCTTCTCCGCAACAACCTTCTTCTAAAAGGACAATTTCTCTTGAAATCAGTCCAAAATAGTATAAATTATTACTTGAGTTTTGGGAGTACCTTTTTCCAAAATGTAGATTGAAGTCAAACATGCGAAAGGTACACTAAGAAAAATTCCAAGGTAGGTTAGGTTACCCCAAAGGAATTAAGTCCAAACACAAATCGAAATTGAGCGAAAAGGTATGCATTAGAAAGATATGCACATAAAACATTAGGTCCAAAGTGCACTTAAGAAAAGAGAGAAAATTCTTAGTCCTCATCCAAAACAAAAAAGCGTGATGTTTAGGCTATAGAGCCAGTTGTCATGACTAGAATAAAGCTAGGATGAAGAATAGCTAAAGTGGAAAACAAATTATTCTTATCATCAAGCAAGAACATATCTAAGAATATTTTCCTATATAAGGAAGTATGTCCAAACTCAAGAATACCTTCCCAAGTTACTTTAAAAATTTTGGAAATCAAGTTGCAATGCAAAGAATTCAAGTGTGGATTCTTTGCAGAGGTATTGAATATGTGAGGAAATACTGAAGTAGGTCTAGTTAGGAGCCAAACACAAAGGTCCACTATTTTGACCAAGTCAATTTATTAAGAGAATAAGGAGTTCTGTAGAGTAAATTTGTTTTCATTAAGCTAAACACCAACACATGAAGCAGTCTTGGAAGAACCTAAGGCATGCCGCCAAAACTCCCCCCCAACTTCCTTGGGCGCCAAGACTCGCCCAACTTCCTTGGGCGCCAAGGCTCCCAACCTCCTTGGGTGCCAAGACTCGCCGAACTTCCTTGTGTGCCAGGACTCTCCTAATCTCCTTGCATGCTGACCTCCTTGGGCACAAAGGCAGCTGGTAGTCTTTGACAAGGCAAGCAGCAAGAAGACTGCAATAGGGAGGGTCAAGGTAGTGACAAGAAGGCCCGAGGCAGTGGCGATCAAGGCAAGTAGGGCCACAACCGTCAGGCACCACTATGTCATAAATTTTGGTACATGCACCCTGACAAATGTAACTGCCCAAGGAAAGACAAATGTGGCCTTAACTCCTCCATTACTCTTGCAATAGAATCTCGTAATATCTTACGTCCAGTTATCTATAAAAAGGGAGTTCTTCACAAATCCAAGGATATAGATGTGTATGAACTTACAAAGACAGGCATAGAGAGACACAACCCATACTAAGAGGGAGACATACTTAGAAGGGAAAGACTCTAATTTTGTACTCTTGCCTTGCTTTAGGAAGTCCTTGCTAGTTGGCTCTGGTTAGAGGGCACCCTAGTCGAGCATAAGGAGAGACTAAAGGGTGTAATCCATCTAAGTAAAGGAATTGCCTATTTCCATGTGTTTTCAATTCCTTCTCTTTGAGTTTTGATTGTTAAGTCAAGTGAATCATCGAAGAAGCTCATACTCCAGAAGTAGTGCAATTACATTCCCTGCACCCACATACAAATTCACCATCTACAGGTGAAATTTTGGCATGCTCTATGGGACAAGGCTTCTTGAATTTTCTTAAACAAAAGGCATTTATTAGCCTACTTAACCAAACCTTTCTTACTAGATTGGGCAATTCTGTTCGAAATCTTATCCTCACTCCAAGTAGAAGCCTCCCCCAAAATCGTCCACGACACACACTAGAAGCCATAAAGAGAGTCAATTGAGCCCTAAGAAAACACCTATAAAGAGCTACCACAGAAGGTGACAAGGAGATAGAACCCGACAAAAACCATCCTCCTAAGCCTATTACATGCTTCAGTTGCAATGAATATGGGCATTTTCAGAGTAAGTGCTTGTTACTTGAAGACGCACCACCATGTAAAAATTGTCCTGACACAAAAGAAACACTATACTAAAGATTGCCCAAAATCAGCCCCATCTACAAGCAACCAAGGTAATACATGTCCCCTACACATGATCAAGGTAACTATTGATGGAGACGCAACTCAGTCCCCAAGGACCCAAGTGATCCAACTCGAGGCGCTTCTTGGAGTGATGACACATGCTCAGAAGTAGAAGGATGCAGCAAAGGAAACAATAAATGGTACCTCCAATCCAGAAGATTCAAGTGGAGGAAGAACAAAAAATATGAATAATGAGGGTACCAGAATGACGAAACCCAACACAAGAACGAAGCATGTATCTCAAGAAAAGCCTGAAAAAGGAACAACACAACAGTTTCCTAGAACATCCTATCCATAGGGCATACGCACAATTGAAAGAAGACTTGGGGCAATTCCATGCTGGATCTATCCCCTAGACCACCCAAACCGATCATCTCACTGAAATCATCACAGGTACTGAAGACTTCAGATTCCAAGAGATTGTTAAAATACATTCTTGAGTTTCAGAGAGACACAGAAAGCGTACTATGCAATCCCCACTTGCTCACTTTTTTGAAAGTGCGTAAGCTCCCACTTACTCACTTTTTTGAAAGTGAAAGGGTGACAGTCAAGGGTCCACCTAGAGAACCTGGTATCTCATTGAAGGAGGCTGAGAGCAAGAGAGCATGTACATGGTCCCATGTCCCTGAGTTCAGGACCATCAGACATCATGACACAGAGATCCAAAGGATCATATTATAGGTACACTCAGAGTCTGGCATATGACTAAGCATATGTTCGTTGCAGCTTCCCTTCATACCCCATGGGACATACATACGAGTATTGAGACTGGAGATAGGCTTTCCTCTGTGTATTATGATTTTACCTTCATCTTGTCAAGTTGGACCTTGCTAGTCACCTGATGTATCAGTTCCAGTATGCACATGATATATTTGCCTTATATTTTCTTTCCTTTCAAACCGACAAGTGGGTATACATCCTCACAGATGCAGAAACATCTTTTTTTCCTTTCTTCCTTTCCTTTTTCCTCTAGTGGAACATTCATCACAGAGTGCAGTTACAAATTATTCAGCAGTGTCTCAGTCATCAAGCACTGATAAAAAGTGAAGCTGGTTGAGAAAAAATCAGTGAAGCATTTCAATTTTGATAGGAAACCATATCATATAAAAATTGATGTGATGCATATAAAGCATGTAGAGATTAAGTCAGAACTATTATATTTATGATTGTTGATACTTCAAGCAGAAAATAGGGACATGATGACCTGCTATCAAGAGCTTTATCCTCCTTGATAAGTTCATAGGCTTGTCGGAGCATATTCTCAGAGAAATCCAGTGCAATGACAGCTGAATATGAATCTGACATTGCAAACCGTCGGGAAAGAAGCCCACTACCACAGCTTACGTCCAGGAGCACTCCCCCAAGAGCTGGCTTCAGAAATTCCTGGGCTAGCTTCACCTGCACACATAATCATGAATTATTATTCAACACAAAAGCATCCATGAAGTGTGTATAATAATTTGTGTGTGTGTGTGTGTGTGTGTGTGTGTGTGTGTGTGTGTGTGTGTGTGTGTGTGTGTGTGTGTGAGAGAGAGAGAGAGAGAGATTGCACACGTGCGCATGCATGCATATGTGTGCTCATGCAAAGGTCCCAAATTCATTATGAGTGTGAGAAAAGAGCATAAGAACCAGAGCTCTTTGGTGCATAAGGTTCAGCGCTTGTAAGGTGTACCTCACCTTACCCCCAAGGTAAGCTCTTGACACAATGGATGATGTTGATGCCTCTGTTGGTCAAAACACCTCCACCATGAATAAAATGTGATGAGGAAGATATTCTTGTTCCTCCTCTTCACAGAGCAAGGCAAGCAACCATGAGCTCTCCATTTATGTCTTCCGTGTTGCAAATGCAATGTATGAAATTGGCTAAGATTGAAATAGAACGTCGCATTTTTTAATACAACTTTTCATTTAATGTAGTGAGGATAGAAGATTGGCGGAGAATGGTTAGAGCCATTTCTCAAGTTGGCCCATGTGATGATTGGCATGGAGTGGAGTAAAATAGAATCCGTGGACCTATGTTAGATGAAGAAAAGAAGCACATAGAGTTCCAACTAGAGCTCATTAGCGTAGGATGGAAGACCTATAGTTGCTCCATCATTTCAAATGAAATGGAATGATAATAAGAGATTCCATATCAAAGAGTCTTAGTTTGATGATGAAGCAAATGTCATTTCTTTTGGAGACATTCCTTCATTATCTTCATCAATATAGAGCTTCAACAATTACATTTAGTGTCCTTTTCATCATTTTCTCTCTCCTTGTCAATTCATATTATATTTCTGTAGTCACGAGTGACCATTGGACTATGATTTTGTATACTTGTGATGTATTCTCCTCATACATCACCTCCCTTTTTATCATATATTTGGAAGATTTGACTCTCCACATGGTAATCATTACTTTCTAATTTTTCAAGTTCATTATTATTAAATACAGAAATATGCATGACTTCATTGTGTTGAATCATGATTGCCTATTTAATATGGATAATCTTATTGTGACATATCTTAGGAGGTTAGATCTAATGTGCATTTTACTTTTTTGCAAGTTACATAATCCATTGATAATTGATGATTGTCTAAAAATAAACATATACATATACATGAACATATGCATATACATATACATATAAATATACCAAAAACAGATCAAAACGACCAAACGCTATCTAGTACCATCAGTACGTTCGGGATGTACTAAACGTTTTTATTGCTACGTTACACGTTTGGTACATTTAAATTGTCATATAATATGTATGTATGCATATATGATGTATCTATGTACGTACGTATGTATGTATGTATGTATGTATGTATGTATGTATGTATGTATATGTGTGTGTGTGTGTGTATATATATATATATATATATATATGTATATATATATATATATATATATATATATATATATATATATATATATATATATATATATATATATATATATATATATATATATATATATATATATATATATATATTTTGTGAGAAGTGGAGAATGACATGCCTGGGACTCACCTCCCAGCCTATTTATAGCCCTTGCCTAATCAGCATCTAGAGTTCTCTCTAAGGTTCCTCTACTCATCTGGCCATCATGAGTAGGTACCTCGTATGAACTCTTTGGCTTTTGTCCTTGGCTATCCCCCGAGCAAGGAACTTCTCGTTCCTCCAAACATGTACATCTCTGGAATACTCTCTCCCCCGTCTAAAGATCATTGTCCTCAATGATATAGAAGGAGCTATAAACCTGGGAATCAAAATCCATGATTCCAAATGATAAGAGTAGAGTGTGCTAGGTGTGTGAAATACTAGATGCTCAATAAGCAGACAACTAGTCTCTGTGCTTCCTATCTAGCATTTCCACCAATCAATAGTAGTCCTTGCCTTGGGCATACTATAAGAATCCCTCTGAGGCCCAATGAGTCCATATGTGCGCAGCATAAGTACTCGGAATATCCTGAGACTCCCTATGCCTAGACCTTGACCACTAACTTGTGACAGCTTGTCACTTGTAGAAACCTTGGCAACTTGCCCTGTCTCCCTGAAATACCCATTGACAGCTTGTCATATGCTATAATTGTGCAAAAAGCACTTACTCCACTAGAGTAATGAAAACTATTATGCTTATCTAAAAACAATGTGACTATGTCCAACTCTCTGTGGAAGAATACTAAAAAGAAGTGAAAATCTTTTCCAAGTAGTGTTTTATCTCTAAGCTCAAGTAAATCTGTTTGATTTACTCACTGTAATGAAATAAAACTCAAGAGAATCTCATCATCACTGTGAATCCAAGATGATAATCTATCAATGATCCTGACTATGGAACAAGATCTCGATGTGTCATATATAATAATCCAAACCATGGATCAAAAGCTCAATCTGTCATATATGATAATCGAAATTTGGATCAAAAGCTCGATATTTCATATATAATATACAAACTATGGATCAAAATCTCGATCTATCATATATGATAATCCAAACTATGGATCAAAATATTTCCCATACAAATTAAATCCTAATCCACTCTCTGGAATCAAATCCATCATTCCAAGTGAAGACGTGCTAAGAAAGTATAGCAACTAGTGGAACTACCACCGCCTTCTCAATAATAATATGCAAGATGTTCCAAGTGGATGAAACTTGCTTTATCTCTGACCACCATCTGATCATCACTATGATCAAATCATTCCTAACTAAGAATGAGGTGTCTCAAGCAAACTACTATAATAATCTGGCACTCCCAGATATAATGAGGACCATAATGTAAGTCCACTACATACTCATAAAAATGGTAAGTAGATCTGTGCAGACTCATAGCCCACTAGGCTAAGCATCTAGCTCACCTCATACACACTATGTATAAACCATGGCCTATTCTCAGGCATATAAAATAAAGTAGTACGTACTCTATCAATTTCTTCTCAATGTAATTACCTATTCATAGTTCTTATGTTCAAACCTTGCCTTTCCACTTCTAAGACACTTGCCTGCGGACTTGCCTTGTTTGGGATCATATACAGAGTGATTGCCTCAACTGCCCCTCTGTCATCTAATAATACGAAGATCATATGAATGAACTCCAAATCATATCAAAATATAATCTCTGAGACTTCTCTCCCATACCATCTATCCTACACCTAGGTAGAATACAAGTTTGATGTCCCGTACCACCAAACTTTATACCCCACATAGATGCGTGTATGAGATTAATGTCGAACACTTCTCTCAAAAATATACAAGAACAAATCGTTGAGTACTCACAACCTTAAAAAATAATAATGAAATCATGAAGTGTTCCTGAAGTGTTTCCTTCCCTCGATGGAAAGAACAGAGTCATTCCTATGACTCTATCACTCATAACTATTTGTAACATCAACTCATCTTGAGTTGAGAACTAAGAAACTATTTAATAAATCAACTCAACCAGAGTTGTGAAGGATGCGGCTTGCATCAAATATCAACTCATGTGACTTGAATCAAATATTAGCTCACAAGAAATCGAAATTTATAAAACTTGTATGAATCCAATTATATGAAATGAGAACGACTAGGAAAGTTCTCCGATTCCATGATCTCATGGCACTATATATATTTCTGTAAATTTCGACAAAGTCTCCTCTGTCCTACTAAGAATGGCCACCATAAACCAATGCTCAAAAAACAAGTATCTAGGGCATATCTAGCCCATGGTGATCACACCATCTCAAAAAAAAAAAAATCATAAAAGAAACCTGTGAAAAGTCTTTTCCTTTCAACAATGTCTCCTGCATAAACAATTTTCAACAGCAGCAGATTAAATCTTGCTTTTAACTAATTTTTACTCATGTAAAATATGTGAAATTTTCCAACCTTATGTAGCTTTTCTCAAACTTTCATTAGGCACAAAAATCACTTGATTTGAATATTTGCTCAGAGTTTTATGACCATTTTACTAGAAGGGTTGAACACTTGACGATCAACTCTGAAAATGTACAAATCATCTTCTTGAAGCCCTTATACTGATCAAACAAATTCCAAATTTCATTTTCTTTGTGCCCAAATCTAGATCAACTTATCTAGTTTGGTCTCACAAAATTTCAAGTCAAAATGAAATCAAATACTTATTCAAAAGTATAATTCTATCTCTGCTACACGTGCACTTAGGTGAGCTTAGAAACAATGTTGCTACCCTTTTATAATATCTTCTAACTATGACGATAAATTCCAAAATCTTTGAATTTTGGGTATATCATAGGGTCTATACTGGAGTAGCTTCTCCAACAAAAAGTTTTGAAATTGGAGTTTCTAATATGAAAATATCATATGCTCATGTACCACACTTTGGAAAATCCTTGCCAGAGATTGGTCAGAGAAGAATAGATCATTTGACCTATCAAATGATGTCCAATTTCTTCCACATTTTAATAGCATATAACTACTACTATCTACGTTTATTGATATAAGTTTCATAGTATTTGAACACTTGGATATTTCACAATGACCAAAATACTAAGCCTCTATACCTGCAGAATTTTAAAAATTTGCAGAGACTAACTTTTACTCTTTTCTTTATATCTCCTAAATGGAGAAACATATCATCTTCAAATTTTATACATACCATCTTGAGGTTTTTAGCTAATGTTAGAAACAAAAATCATTCAATTTGGGTAGATGAGCTAAGAGAACCAATCACCTCTAGGTGACATGGTCTCTGATCATTTCAAAAATTTGAGAGGCTTCACTTTGATGTGTAGAGATTATTTGACCTGTCAAATGATCTTCAAAAATAATGAAAATTGGTATGCTCAAGGTACATCTATCAAGTCTTCATTTCCAATAAAAATCATTCCATTTGGATCTACCAATTAAGAGAAATGTCCTTTGTAACAGGCCTATGTCACTTGTTTCAGGCCTCTACCTCTACTATCAGCACTTTTGCACTTTTAGTGCAGAGGTCATTTGACCTATCTAAAAGTCTCCAAATTACTTGAAAATTAGCTTAAAGAAAAGCTAAGGAGATACTTGCTCTCCAAATTTCAATAAATTTGGACATTCCCTCAAAGGTAGCATCCAAATCTCTATGAGGTTGCTACCTCACTAACTATTTGCTCGATCATTTTTTTAAATCTAAAAATGACGAGACATATTAATCCTTATGATTAAACAAACTCATTCATTATCTTAGATTGATTATCACATGGAGATATATCCATGCATATAATGGTCGTATAGATCCATACAAATCAATTAACCATCACAAATCGTCTTGTTGAAAAATCAACGCTTTACATAGTATCCACCTTTTAGTGTAAGTGAACATCTATGGACATCATTCTATTCATTGTGTTTCTTGCACATTCATCAATCTCATCGCAACCAATCATATACAAGCACTTAATACTTGTATTGATGATAATAATCATAGCACTCTTGTGCGGACTCGAAATAAACATCTATATCAAGTACATAGACTCACATGAAAAA
>CM035429.1:64779287-64781787 GCA_020310875.1 Ceratopteris richardii | reverse complement strand
GAGAAGTGAACATGAGCACGTCTGTGTCTTTTAATGAAATTTGCAGATTTCCTGCAGCCCAATGCCACTATCCAAAGAAACAATCGTTCTCCTATTGAATTATGCCCTCCCCCATGTATACATGACCTGATGGATCCACAAATAACTGGACTTAAGCTTGCCCCACATCCTACTGTCACCATCAAGCAGACCCATAACGTTTTCAATGCATTCTAAATAGTGGGAGTACCATTATCACCTGATTAATACAAGGACCCAATTCCAATCTTAAACCCTGAAGCTTGATACCCCAGGCAGCCACCATGGTGGGTATTCTTGCCCTAGCATGAGTCCTTTTGTGGCAAAAGTGGGGCTATGCGCAAAGGTGGGATGCCTTCAAAGTACCACAAAAAACCAAGAATGTACCAAATATTAAAAGGTTGATAGTCATGCATTGTTGTAGTATCCCAATGATGTGACACAATCTTAAGTTCTCAGTTCGCTGAATGATAATACCTAGAGATGTGATAATAAAGAAATATGGTAAGTTGCAAGCATTTACTTAGAATTTCAAGATATCCAATAGAACAGCATGGTCACGGCAGCACTATTAAGATAGTGGCAGGATGAATTACACGAAGTCATAGTAGACTAGGGTAGAGGAATAGGAGAGAAAATCACCCTCTAGATGCAAGATCATGAGCTGCTTCTACTAGAATCCATGAGCATCTCAAGTCTCCAAGCTAAGGAACTGTCAGGCACCAACTCAAGCACAACCACCTTTCGCAATGTTCATGACATGCTAGTAACAAAGCTTGGCCCTCGCAAGTTGTACAAACACAGCAGCAGCATAATGTTGCCAACATCTCATCAGCACATGATTATCAACACATCATCGGACTAGATGACCAGTACTGCCATAATCAGCTCCATCAATTCATCAATAGAAGCATTCTTTCAATTGAAACAAACTAGCACCAACAGCATCTCTGCTCTCCCAATCAAATCACAGCAGCTGGATTCAATTAATATAGCAAATCGTCTGCACTCAGACTCAGCGCTGACCTGGCACAAACTTGCTAGGTTACCACATGTTGGGATTGAACAGCATACAGAGACAGCTAATGCAAGTACAACAGAGATATGGAGATAGAGATATCTGAGCAGAAGATTGGAATAGATAGTAACTCAACTAACAAAAAGAGATTGCAAAAAAATTAGTGTAGCTGTTCAATGGCTGCATCTTCTCACGTTGAGGATGATGAGTATTTATAAACTATCGATCTCACCTAAATTTAGTGAAGCACAACACTAAATTAAGCAAAAGTACAAAACTCTTTCAACTTTAATAAAAAGGCTGATGCAGGTGATTATCTAGAACTGATGTGGGTCTTCTTAATGCTAAAAATAGACTGTGCAAAAGATGCTCACATAAAAATTTTGGCTTCCAAAAGATTGAAGCTTTATAAAAGGTTTGGACATATAGACTTAAGTGCTTAGATAATTCGCAAAATTAGGATGCCTCCAACAAAGACTTGGATAGGGGATCTGATATGCTGATCAATGATTCCTAGAAACATTCTCTAAATTAGATTCAATTGACCACAAGAACCTTGTAAACCCTTCTGCAGATACCTCTGTACCATGTTCTTAGCAGATATTTTCTCTGCATACAAACAATATCACTATCGATCCCATATCCATAATACAGGTTTGAATAATTTTAGGAAAAGCACCTTTTATCTGTGCTCTGTCATTGCTACTGAGTCAGATGTTGTCCCCCTAGGCTGAAGTTAAGGGATGCATAGCTGGGACTGCTGGCATCTCATTTCACTTGTTTGATAGAAGGGGACATCCCTGTGGATGGTTTGCTGTAAGAAGACCAATCTGGACGGATTTGGGGACAGCTGAATATGTCTGGCCCCTTTTTGGTGCCAAAAAGTTCACTTTTTTTAATAGCACCCTTTTTCGGGGCATCTTGAACCCACCTCACAAGCATAAATACAGAGCATTTCTTACTCCTGAAGATGATGATAAGGATGTAGTATCCTTTTTTCTTACACCATGAAATACATATGACTTTTGACTCTTTGTCCAATCAAATTATCAATAATCAATGTCTATGATGTTATGTCTCCTGATTTGCAAGTCAACTCTCAATGTTCAATGTCTTTCATACATGTTTCCACTTAAAAAGCACCTTTTTTTTTCATAGTTCTGTTTTTATTGATCTTTTAGTATGTTAACACATTCATTGTACATGGTCTTCATGATGCTTTTGAAAAAACCAACATTTTGTAAGTGCCGTTCCAGTCCCCATCCTCCAGACGCCCTAGGCTCTGTCCTCGTACCAAGGACACCATCGTACCCAAAACCTGTCCCCGTCCCCTAGTGACTATGAGTGAGTGAGAGAAAGAAAGAAACAAACAAACAAAGAAAGTGTTTTTACATCTATTAGGAGGCCGAACTCGGCCTATGAGACAAATCAATGTACGTGGGTGTGCCTTCTATCAATCGGAAA
>CM035429.1:64759287-64769287 GCA_020310875.1 Ceratopteris richardii | reverse complement strand
AGCATGTCCTAAATTCAAGAATATTCTGAGTAAGATTGGAGTACCTTGTTCATTCGAAAGGGTATGACATCAGTGATCGCACTTAGCAACCTGCACACAATCTTCACTAAGCACCAATCAAGGTTCGAGAATTTCATAAGAAAAATCCAATGAAGCCGAGACCAAAGATCATAACCGCTCCTTGTGGAACTTGTCGGTTGAGGAGGAGGTGATGTCATGGACAAGGAAACCATCCTGAACCTGGGATTCCATGTGACTTCTATATCTCATGATTGGTTCAGAATTTGGGGAAATCAATGCTTCCATTGCGTCCGAAACATGCCAAAACCCTAAGATCGACTGTCTACTTGCCTCATTCAGATATCCAAAGCTCATATTTCGAATTGATGACATCGTCAGTTTGTAACCTTCTTTCATGAACTTCCCTTGAAAACCTATATAAGGAGAGGTAGGCCACATTCATACTCAATCTTTCCAATACCAGTCTTAAGAGCTCAAGGAGTCGTGACCGCCAAGTAAGTACTCTCCAAGTTCCAATTCCAGTTCTTGTCTTGTTCCTTGTCCAATCTTGTCTAGTCTAGTTCTTGGATATCTTGTCTTGTTTTCTTGTAATCTCAGAGTACGAGATCTTATCGAGTTATTTTTTGTATCTAGTTCATCTCCTTGAAGGGAATTTTTGTAATCTTAATATCTTGTTTCATACTTACGATCTCGGGTTGTGGGAAATCTCGTATATCATCTCTAGTCGAGTGATTCATACCTATCAATCCCGAGTTGTGGGACGTCTTGCATCAATCACATATTCTTGTATTATCTTCCTTACATGCATGTTCTTGTAATTAGAAGTGTATTTCCGAAATCTTGTCTAGTGTAGTCAGAGAGCACAATCTAGTGCTCCCCTGGCACTGCCTATAGATCCTCATGAGAAGCATATTGCTGATTTTAAGGCTGATCTGCATGCCTCATTTGAGATGTCAAATTTGGGGCATTGGCATCATTATTTGGGCATTCAGTTTATGCAAGTTTATGACAGAATAGCTTTGTGTCAAACAAGATATATTGACACATTATTGCAGCGTTTTGACCTTGAAGACTGCAAACCTATTGCCACTCCTATGGAGACAGGTTTACGATTGAGTCTTCATGATGCTGGAGATGCATTTGATGCTCTTCTCAATCAGCAAGCTGTTGGATGCTTGATTTACTTATGCATTACTCGACCAGATATTTAGTTTGTTATCTCACATATGAGCAGGTTTATGCATTGCCCACGTATCAAGCATTGGCAAGCGGTTAAGCGCATCTTTCGCTACTTAAGTGGTACCCGGCTACTTGGATTGTTTTATCCTAAGGGGGATGACTACCACCAGATTTACATGCTTTGTCTGACTTTGACTAGGCTGGTTGGTATGACACTCGTGTGTCCACTAGTGGTTTTTGCTTCATGCTTGGTAGCTCATGCATATCTTGGTTGAGCAAGGAGAAGCCTACTTTGGCCACTCTACTGTGGCCACTTCTAGTTGTGAGGCTGAGTATAGGGCAGATTTCACAGCGACTGTTGAGTGTGTGTGGCTCGAACGCCTTATGGCTGATGTGGGTGTTGGTCGGACTTCTTCCACCACCATCTTCACTGATAGTCAAAGCGCATTGGAAGTTGCGAGGAACCCTATGTTCCATGCTCGCACTAAGCACATTGAGGTGCACTATCATTATGTCAGGGAGAGGTTCTGAGCGGGAGAGATTAGTTTGGCATATATGCCCACAGAGGAGAACATTGCATACCTTTTCACAAAGGCTCTGCCTAGAGAGAAGTTTGAAGCTTTGGAATTACTTCCTTTTGTGGATTGATTCCACATAGCTAGGCACTTCCTTATACATGAGTGCAAGCTCCTTGTTCACCGCATCACTCCCAGGGGGGATTTGTTGATATATTTAGGTAGTGATGTGTGTGAATAGACTAGGACTTCCGGGGCACTTTTTTCCCTCTTTAGGAGGTTTTGTCCCCTGACTTGTATATACGTCTATAACCCTAATGGGTCATTTTATCTTTGTACATTCTAGTGGTAATACATTCAGTATTGTGTGTTGTGCTTCAAGCTTCTTCTTCTTCCTTGTGATGTTCGCGTGCTTCCGCATACCTCAAACTCCAACACTACCTTCAAGCAGAAAGTCGAGGATAAAATCGGTGGTAATTGAAGATTCAAATCACTCACCAACCATCAATAGATAAACATACAGATGAGTGAAATCAACTTGTGGCTTCTTCTACGAGTCTATAGCTTGTCATTTGTATGTGTAGAGATTAAGCTACCTCTTAGCTTGCTTGCTTAAGCTATCACCCTACTTATCTTTGCATATAGGCGGAGATTTTTTTATCATCTATAACTCTTTGTGAAAGGCTTGAATTAAGAGCCTATTCATTTCATTCAATAGCTTACTTTGTAAGTATCATTTCTAATATACCTTGATGCTTGTTGACTTCCAGTATTGTTAAGTATAGAGCATCATTGCTCATTGGCATGTACTCTACATATTCAAAGTATACAAATAATTGTACATTCACATACAGAGACATGTTTGGACAGCTCCAAGTGGATAACCTATCTTGTGTGGGATGGTTAGTAGACCTCGTAGAGTGATCTAATGCTTGTTCGCAAGCTTGAAAGGTCTACTTTATGTGTGCAAAATCTCTTGAGCTGAATCTGAGAGAGAAGAGAGAACTCATGTCTTTGGCTCACTCTGGTAGACAATTATGAGATCTTAGGAAGAGTCCAACACACTTTTGTTGCAATTTGGAGTATATGTTCTCCATTGGTGGTATGAAAGCTCATCTTGAAGCATTGAAGTCATCAAGAGGATGCCTCAAAGTAGGAGGGAGACCGAGTTTGAAGTGAAGAAAAGACAAGCTTGGAAGAACCATTGAGAATGGGGGAGCTTCTATCAACAAGGATATCATTAAAGGATCAAAGAAACTTCAAGCTTGGAAGTAAAGGTATAACATTAACCCTCTACACTTCTATCACATCAAGAGGATGTATTAGAAAGCATTATGAGGCATTACTATCAAGGGTGACCTCAATACTCAAATTGAGAAGCTTGAAATGAGCAATTATTAACCATGAAGGCTTAGGATATCAAATTTTCTCATGGGTAAGGAGCTTTGGAGTTTGATGAGTGGCATAAAGGTTAAGCCCTTCATAGATCTCAATACCCGAACTGAAAATCAAAAGGAGAGTTGTAGAGGAATGGTAGGAAAGGGATAAGCGAGTGATCTTTATACTATCCCAACACATTAGCAACTCTATGATATGATACATCAAAAAATCTATGAGTATCTAAAAAGGTTATACTCTACCCCTACCAAGGTTAGGAAGATCTTGCCTAAGAATGAGCTAAATAATCTTAGAAAAGCATCCAATTAAAGCATCAATGAGTTCATTCTCAAGGTCAAGGAGATAGCATATGCACTTGATTCAAAAGGATGTGTACTAGATGATGATGATTTGGTCGTCCAGGCCCCACACTCAATGGACTTAAGGAAGATGGTAAATGGAAAGCCTTCACCACTTTTGTCTATGTTAGAGACTCCTTATCACAGTTTGAGCAACTCGTTTCTCTCATGGTGACTAAGGAACTCAATCAAAGAGGCAATAAATAAAAGGGCAGCCAAGACCAACTCTTCTATGGAAGCAAGGAGAAAGAAGCAACGGAAATAGAGGTGGATCAAGAGGAAAAGGTTGAAGAGACTACCAGCAAGGCAACCAAAGTAACCAAGGGAGCCAACATAATCAAGATGAAGGTCAATCGTCAAAAGGAAGAGGCAAAACGGTAGACGAGGCAGGTATGGAGGAAACACCAACTAGAACTCAAACGGATGTTACAATTGTGAGAAGCCACAGCATTATGCCAAGGATTGTTACCAAAAGCAAGGAAGAAGAACTATAGAGGGCACAATAATTATGCTAACTCATCCAATACATCAAAAATGGACATTTACTTACTATGAGACATATTAGTGAAGGTAGAACACATGATGAAGTATGGTATATAGATAGTGATTGTAGTAACCACATGTCAAGAAGGGAAAATTTTTTCAATAACCTTGAAGCACCCAAGCAAAGATGCTTCGTAGAGGGAGCTCACAACACATAGCATGAGATTAGCAAATGGGAGATTTCAGACTTGAAAGAAACCCCAAAGCAAGGACCTTATCAGAAGTATTACATATTCCCACCATCACCAAGAACTTTATTTCGATTGGGTAGATGGTTGAAAGGGGATCTCAAGTTGAATTCAATAGCAAAGGATGCTTCATAGAGGATCCAAGGAATGGCTATGAGCTAAAGCCTAGTAGCCAAAGGTAAGAAGGAAAGAAGAATGTTCACACTTGATGTAGGTAAAACAACAACAATAAGGCAATGTTCATCACCTAAAACAACAATAAAGAAAGAAGAATGTTCACACTTGATCAAGGTGATACGGAATGTTTGGTACGGCACATACAGTAAGCATACAAAACGTAGTGCTGTACCAAACGTCGGGATATGGAATGGTATGGAACGTTATCATTATATATATATATATATATATATATATATATATATATATATATATATATATATATATATATATATATATATATATATATATATATATATATATATATATATATATATATATATATATATATATATATATATATATATATGAATATATATGCATGCACGTGATAGTAGATACGACACACGTTGCAATCATATATACATAAAGTGTAATATGTATGTATAAAGTGTATGTGCATGATACATGTAGTATGTATA
This sequence comes from Ceratopteris richardii, assembly GCA_020310875.1. Classification (NCBI taxonomy): domain Eukaryota; kingdom Viridiplantae; phylum Streptophyta; class Polypodiopsida; order Polypodiales; family Pteridaceae; genus Ceratopteris; species Ceratopteris richardii. The sequence goes on along the minus strand of CM035429.1, from coordinate 64,764,467 downwards.
AAGTGTAACATAAATGATATCATATAATTTATCTATCATATTATATATTATCTAGCAAATGCATGCAAGCATACTGAAAAAAAAAAAAAAAAAATCTCGCAAAATTTTTTCTTAAAAAGAACGAGTTCTGAATGCTATACGGTATGCACGTTCCGTACGGAACGTACCGTACGTACCAAACGCGTTTGGAACGTGTTCCAAACCTACTATGCACTTGATGTAGGTAAAACAACAACAATAAGGCAATGTTCATCACCTATGAAGACAAGAAGATTGGAAATTTGGATCTTTGGCACAAAAGCTATAACAAGCTCAACATTCAAAGGATGAAAGACATGGAGAAGAGGCAATTGGTAAGAGGACTATCCGACTTCTCGTTACAAATGCTACAAGAAATGTGTGAACCTTGTCAATTAGGAGCCCTCACTTGCACATAGATCTTGTGCACATAGATGTATGGGGGCAAGCAAAGGAGCCCTCACTTGCAAGTAAGAGATATCTTGTGACCTTTATACGCAAGGAAGATATGGTCATTTTGCATCAAACAAAAGTCAAATGTTCAAAAGATCCATAGCATAAGTAGAGAAAGAATCAAGGAGTTCAAAACCCTAAGGTCAAATTGAGAGGCACTTCTCCCAAGAATTATGTGAGTTCTTATGGGAGCAAGGGATAAGAAGGAAAGTGACTTGCAAGTATTCATCCCGACAAAATGGGATTGTTGAAAGGAAGGACATGTATATAGTAGAGATACATAAGAGTATGCTTAATGAAATACATGTTCCTTTATTCTATTCGGAAGATATCGTCTTCATTGCAGTATATTTGCTGAATAAGTGCCCAAGAACAGAAGTACATGAGATGACACAAGAGGGAAACATGGAGTGAAAAGGAACTAGACCTTTCACATCTCAAAATTTTTGGATGTCTGGGCTATACACATGTCCCACAAGAGCTAAGAGGTAAGCATGATGCAAGGGCAAAAAGATGTATGTTTATTGGATACTCTTTGGAGCACAAAAGGATATAGGTGTTGTAACACAACCACATACGAGCTCAACATATGTAGAGATGTGGTCTTTGATGAACTAAATTGATCGTATTGGGGGATGACGACATAGAGGAGACAGAAAGAAGACAAGCAGCTAGGTTCAAGAGATCTTGGATTTGAGTGGAACGAGCAATTCAAAATGTTAAGTATGGCTTCCCAATGGAGGGAAAGTACTTCAACACATCAATTAGTAAATCAGCACACAAGGTAAGGCAAACCTTGTAGGGGTGGATGATGAAGAGAATGAAGTTGAAGAAGATGAGGAGCCAATCATTGAAGGAGCTACCTCAAAGGCATAGATCAAAATCCCCAGGCAAAGAAGGTTCATTCCACCCAAGAGAATCATTCAATGAAAAATTTTGAATTTGTGCCCACAAAAAATGCCAAGTGCTCATGCATGAACAGCCATTGAAGCTCCTCCCACTAATACAAATTTATTTGCGATAAGCTCTCTCAAAAAGATCACACAAGAACGGACTGCAAAAGCAGTGTGTAAACAAGAACTATGAATAAAAAGATTTCTATAGCATAAACATCTAATTCGTGGCTTGCATGGAAGCTCTTGGATGGAGCTTTTATGTATTCTCATAAATATTTCGAATTTGGATCATAAAGAGAGGGGGAAGAAGGGGAAGAGGGGGGGAGGGGGAGAAAGAGAGGTGGGGGAGAGAGGCAAGGGGAGAAAAGGGGGGAGGGGGAAGGGGGAAAGGGGGGGAGAAAGGGGGGGAGAAAGGGGGGGGGGGGGGGGGGGGGGGGGGGGGGGGGGGGGGGGGGGGGGGGGGGGGGGGGAGAGAGAGAGAGAGAGAGAGAGAGAGAGAGAGAGAGAGAGAGAGAGAGAGTCATATTAAAGTCTACCAAAAGACCAAACTTGGCCTATGAGACAAAACCATGTACAACTATGGTCATCTCTGTGTAGCAAATGAAAGAAAAATACTCACTACAAAAAAGAACTATGCAGGCTGAAAACAGCAAGATGATGGTGTACCTAGCAATGGTGGAGAAGTGAAGATAAGGTAGTGGTGCATGGGGGGAGAGTGGCTCTGACTCCGCAGATAATGGCCACCTAATACATGGGGGCCTATGTGGGAGAGAATGTGTATGGCCTAACTGGTACATATGCGTGGAGGAGGGTGGAGTATGTGGTACACCGGCGGTGGGCTCAATACCTCCTACAAGAGGGCGATCCAAGTGGTGGTGGCGTGTCTGTACTCCATCATGTAGTCGTGGGCTATGCGGATGCGGGAGACGTCCTCTCGATGCAATTGTGGTTGTCAATGCCCAACCGTACGTGATCTGCATCGCACTCTCTGTGTCGCTGCCTTCCCAAGTGTGAGCCCTATGCCTCTGGGAGGTTGGTCTGTCTCATGTGGCTCAAGTCGTCGAAAGAACTGAGTAATCGTATGTTGGGTGCCCTTATGTGTCTGATGTGTGCATTGCAGCATCTGCTCTCGTCTCTCATATGTTGCCATGATGAAGCGACCCATCCTCCGTTGGTCTCATGTGGTCATGCACAACTGGAGTGACTCCTCAATATGGAACTGTGCTCATAGGTCTTAGTATGCTCGGCATCTCGTAATCAAGGGCTCCTCACTCTCTATGGCATATTGGGCACCACCTCTCCTCCAGACCCTCGGGGGACTCCTCTGGCCCGATCTCTCTCGATCTCTAGCTGATGTGATGAAACTCGAAGCTGCCCAATGACTACACGGAGGTGGTGTGGTATGTCTTCATGTAACGCGGAGTCTCACTGAAGCCCTAATCTCGAGCTGTAGGAAATGCTCACGGTAGTAGAGCATTTTCGATGGCAATGTATCTCTTGGGCTGACCCATGTCCTCTGTATGTATGTATGTATGTATGTATGCCATATCTCCTGACGGATGATCCTATTCCTCTCTTGGTGGGAGAGCGAGTAGGTGGAGGCGTGGGAGTCATACTGTACCGGTGGTAGTATATCTATGTCAAGTCCATGGTGGGCCAGCCAATCTCCTGTCTGTGCATACCATGAGGAGGTGTCCCCCACCGATGCCATGTCGCGTAACGCCTAGAAAGCTCTGTAGGTAATGCGCTCTCTATCCATGCCCTGGATCCTGTGTAGTAAGCATACTGTCTGGAAAAGTGCCTCTACTAGCATCGGTCGTGCAATAAGCTATGCCTTTATGGTATCATGGGGTACCGAGGGTTTGCTGCGGATGAGTCTGGTAATCATGAGAACTTGCGGTCTCTCCACTCTTGTCCATGTTGATGCTGATAACCCAAGTCCCCGTATGGTTGCTCCATACATGAGTGTTCGGGTTAACCAAAGTGTCAAAGCCATCCTTCTTTGGGGGGTTCTTGAAAGTAGGCCGGGTGGCACTGAATCTCCATCAAAGCTAATGCTGCATATCCTCGTGTGATGCGATCTCGAAATGCCTGGGACATGGAGAAAGCCCCGGAGGCCGCTGTGAATGTCACGCCAAGGTATACATATGAGGCGACTACCTCAATGGGTCTCCCTACTGCTGTGAAAGAATTGTCTCCTCACCTGTGCTGATGTATGAAAGATGAGAACCTTGGTTTTACCAAAGTTCACTGATAGTTCTCTATGTGTGCAGAAATCGTCCAGGCCGTGTAAGTGATGTTGTAGACCCTCCGCAAACTCTGAAACCAAGACAATATCATCTGCATATAAAAGAATGTGGACCATGGTCCCTAGTACCTCAATGCCATCGCCTCCCTCCTATTGCATGAAGTCCACTATCTCATCAATATATAGCCCAAAAAGTATGGGCGAGAGAGGGCACCTTTGCTTCACCCCGATGGTGCTAGCAAGTGAACCCGATGGTGCTAGCAAGTGACACTCTCTCATATACTCTCTCATATAACCCGATGGTGCTAGCAAGTGACACTCTCTCATATACTCTCTCATATAACCCGATGGTGCTAGCAAGTGACACTCTACCTGATACTCTCTCATATAGGGAGTAGATCCCCCATATCATCTCCTTTGGAGCCCTCATGTCGAGTAGGCGTATGAAGAGTCCCTCCCTGGGGACTCTGTTGAAGGCTTTGCGGAAGTCTACAAAGCAGCAGTATAATCTATGTTTCCTCACTCAAGCCTGGTCGATCAGGCATCTCAAAGTGAAGATGTGATCTATGGTAGAGTAATCTCGTCTGAATCCTTCCTGTCTTGGAGAGAGAGAGAGAGAGAGAGAGAGAATTTTTTTTTTTTATGTCTATTAGAAGGCCGAACTCGGCCTATGAGACAAAATGAATGTACATAGGTTATGTCTCCAATCATTCGAAAAGAGACAGTGTGCTGAAAATAAAAACTGATGCTAATACAAGAAAAATATGAGTCTCCATAACGTGCGTGTGTGGAGAAATCATGAGAGAGGGGGAGGAAACTGGAGTGCTATTCCTATGGTAGTCTACATGCAAGGGAGTAATATAGATATGAAAATGCATCCAAGTGATTGATCATCTACACCCATTTCCCATGTGTGGGTGTAGTATGTGGTACATTGCCCGGATGGGATCGGTCATCATCTGGGCCCACCTCTCCTCAGTGGCTCGACGAAAACGAGCCTGAATATCTGCAATCTGGTGTCGATGAAATCTTTGTGTCCAATAGCCTATGATACGGGGTCGTCTCCTAGCTCAAGAGGTCTCAGTCTGCTGAAGAGTCACCCCATTCTGCATGACAACAGCTGGGGGGGCTGATGCAAGTCGTGGGGCGCAGAAGTCAGTGAGCTGTGTCTGTCTGCCACCAGTCGGAGCTGCTGTAGTGGGCTGAAGTAGGGCATCTCTGTAGCTGTGAATCTCTAGTAAGAATAGCCCTAACTGTCGCTGATCTCTGGAGGCCATGATCTCACAAAGAGTAGGCTGTTCTGTGAATAAAGCCTCGTATCTGCTCCTGATATCATCATATGCCTTGCGTCTACATACAAAATGCTCCTCATCCTCTATCTCTATACCACATATCCGACAAATCCTCTCCTCTCTAGGGGCGTCTGCTGCTCTGCCAGTCTCAATCTCTAGTCATTGTGATGAAACCCTCAGCTGGCCAATCACTACCCTCGAGCAATGAGGCATGTATGTGTCCATGTAACGTGGTCTCTAGATGAACCCATCAATAGATTCTACATTTGAATG
>CM035429.1:64686787-64749287 GCA_020310875.1 Ceratopteris richardii | reverse complement strand
TGGAGTTTGTGTTGGAAAACAATGTCACATTAGTCCAAATCCCTATTAGGGCAGAAACCCTAATTTTGGTACTTAGTCATTTTGGCACAAAATTTGGGTAAAATTTTTATGATCCTATCTTGTAGAGCTTGATGAGAGCTATTTAATGGTATAGGACATTTAGTCATCAAAGATCAAATGTGGGAGAAAACCCTAACCAAGGTTGATCAAAATTAGCAAGTAAAAAGCTATGGCATCCATAAAGGAGAATCAGTACATGCATGCTACATGCATCAGATGAGATGTTAGAGAAGGTGTTTCCACATGAGTATAAGGATTTCTATCAGCAACATGTTAGCATTCTATGTTAATTCCGTAAGTATGTGATCTATCACACACACATCTGATTTAGGGTCTTCCATAGCCTAAATTCAGATTAAGATTGGCTGAACATCAGTTTCAAACTGATCTTTCCTCTTTCAGTCACTCATATTCACTCTTCTACAACCTATCAAGTTTTACACCTCATACATATTCAGATTTCTGTCCTTACATCTGAATATTCTTGTAAATTTTGTACGTACACTCTTCCATCTATTTCTGTTCACATAGAGTGGTTGAGGTTTTGACTCCCACATTGTAAATTGACATTTGTATATATGATGATGTGAGTAAGCAGTGGCTTACATAACACTTTGTACATGTTGTCTAATCTCTCTCTATCTTTGTCTCATCATTGTATGATTAAGTGATGTATGCTCATGTCTCTCAATGTTGGAAGATCCTGAAATGTGTGTTTGTAGTTATGGGTCAACCTAATTTCCAACATTTGGTATCAGTGCAGCTTCCAACATATGACGTACACACTTAATATAGATGAGTAGAGATTTGAGAATTAGACAATTCAGTCACATGATTATTTATCAATGTGAAGTATGAAGCTGATGATTTGTTGGCAGTCAAACATTTTTGGAAGAATGAAGATACTTTACAGAAGTATTGTGTGAAGACCAAGACTTGATGAAAAGAAGGCTACTTCAATTCAAGGAAAAACAATGGTTTGGAGAAGATGAAGGAACCATATCAACATCAAATCACAGGTATTAGTTTCTACTATCAGAATGTCATTTGCAGGTCATATCTTAGAAGAGTAATTATGAAGAGATTTGAAAGATTCAAAAAGTGCTTTTAAACACTTTCATTACTTTGAAAGTTAAAGCATTAGCTACATCAAATCAGGTATCTAGAGGTTGTTCTTGACAGTTTTGATAGAAGATCTCTTTCATGTCAAGAAAGCTCATCTAAGAAGACAAATTTGGAGTTTAGATCAGTTTTGTTTTCAGCAAACACAAGGTTGGAAGTTTTTTTATCAAATTTTGTATCTAGAGAGGTAATTCAGCATTCAGCCATCTCAAGGAAAAGGTTGGTGAATTCAGTCATATCAGTCAAATTTGAAGCAGAGTATTGATTCAACATATGAGGAGATGGTAAAACATGGTTCTATGTTCACTTCCATTTATATACCATGTTTCTTTTGTCTCTTACTCTTAGCACTAGAGAAAGAGAAAAATTCATTTGAAGAAGTTAAGAGTGCTTTCTACTTCAAGATGAAGAGAACAAAAGGTATGGAAGAGAAGTTTGAAGATGTTGACATCATCAGGTGAAAGAAAGATGCAGAAGAAGAAGGTCCAACAATTCCAAAGGGAAAGTAAGACTTCCTTCTTTTCTCTTATATTTTCCATGTACTTGTGTGAAGAAGATAGTTTAAAGAAGATGCAGTTTATTGTTTTGCATTATACTTGGTCATGTTACTTGGTATATGACAAGTTGCAGAGAAGTATTTTTCTTCTTTATCTAACTCTTGAGGTAAAAGAGTATTTGTAGCGAATTCAGATTTTTCAAGTTTGAAGAGGTTCAAATTCAGTTTTGAAGAAGAATCTTGAAGATAAAGTTTGAAGGTCAATTCTGAAGGACAAGTTTGAAGCTTATGTCAGTTTGCATAAGAATGAAGTTGCATATCCAGTTCAGTTTGTATCAATATGACATTGAAAGGGGATTGTTGGAAAACAATCTCACATTAGTCCAAATCCATATTAGGGCAGAAACCCTAATTTTGGTACTTAGTCATTTTGGCACAAAATTTGGGTAGAATTTTTATGATCCTATCTTGTAGAGCTTGATGAGAGCTATTTAATGGTATAAGACATTTAGTCATCAGAGATCAGATGTGGGAGAAAACCCTAACCAAAATTGATCAAAATTAGCAAGTAAAAAGCTAATTTTAGCAATAAAAAAAAGCTACGATAAATTAAAGCAAAATCAGCGATAGTTTTAAAACAAAGCAGCGAGCTTTACTTGGGATTTTTTCGCATGAGATTTGAGATCTATATAAAGAGGTGTTATAGGCACTTGTGACATCATCCTCTACCATCGTTAGGCTGATTTTTGAAGGTGGTCTTGCTGATGCGCACATGGGACAGCCATGGTGCACATATGGAGCAACTATGGAGCAATCTTGAAGAAGATAAGGAGAATCCATGGAGTTCTTCTTGGAGAAGAGTGTGCTCACACTTGTTGATGGAGAAGACTTACTCAGCAGCATATTGATGGTGTGGATCATCCATCTACATGATGTATTTGGAGATTGTCTTCTACATGAAGATTATGGAGCACTTCAAAGACATTGGATGAAGCTTAACATAAGATTGCATCTTATGTTAACTATTCAGGTACATATTCTCTTTATGCACACAGATACTACTTGGAGTTTATGGAGGAAGTCACATCCATATCTGGAGGAGTCCTATTCGGCATACATGGAGGCAGTGGCATCCATAAAGGAGAATCAGTACATGCATGCTACATGCATCAGATGCAATGTTAGAGAAGGTGTTTCCACATGAGTATGAGGATTTCTATCAACAACATATTAGCATTCTATGCTAATTCCGTAAGTATGTGATCTATCACACACACATCTGATTTAGGGTCTTCCATAGCCTAAATTCAAATTAGGGTTTGTTGAATATCAGTTTCAAACTAATCTTTCCTCTTTCAGTCACTCATATTCACTCTTCTACAACCTATCAAGTCTTACACCTCATACATATTCAGATTTCAGTCCCTACATCTGAATATTCTTGTAAATTTTGTACATACACTCTTCCATCTATTTCTGTTCACATAGAGTGGTTGAGGTGACTCCCACATTGTAAATTGACATTTGTCTATATGATGGTGTGAGTAAGCAGTGGCTTACACAACACTTTGTACATGTTGTATAATCTCTCTCTATCTTTGTCTCATCATTGTATGATTAAGTGATGTATGCTCATGTCTCTCAATGTTGGAAGATCCTGGAATCTATGTTTGTAGTTATGGGCCTACCTAATTTCCAACAATTTGATGCTTTATAGTCTTTTGGGGTTTGTGCGAAGCATCTCATAGTGCACACTGCACTCAAAAAAAGAACCCACCTCGAGAGCAGAAGAACAAGAATTTCCTCTACAGATAATATGCCCATGATGCATGAATAGTGCTCTACAAACTTATCAAATCAATATGAATAGAGTCAAAGAGGGAGAGAAAGAGAGAAAGTACCTAAGGCTTAAGCTTAACCGAAAGCCGAAGCTAGAGCAAAAACTCCATAGTTTCCACTTGCAAAAAAAGTTCGCCATGTTCAAACTTACTTCATGCTTAGGTTTTGGATGCATGTATCTCCTTCCTCACTTGCGCTTAGCCGATGCGTAATCTCGATATACATTTCTTCGTTTTCCTCCGCAAACTTGTTGTGCAAACTCTCTATCTAGTGCCTTGAAAATATGCGAGAAGTGCAAGGTCGATCGGAAATGGTGATGAAAACAACTTTGAAATAAATGATTAAACGAAAAACCATTCTATTCAAATTATGAAAAATATGTTAATGAGTTGTGCTAGTTAGCTATGTTAATGAGCATAAAAACTGTGTCATGTTAATGTGCTTCTACCCAAATACCAACCTTGGATCTCTAAAGAGTTCATGTCATTCAAGTAGGTACTCTCCAATTCCAGTTTCAGTTCTTGTTTAGTCTAGAGCTCTAGTCTAGTCTTGCCTTGCTTCTTATATTCTTATCCTTGTCAATGTTCACTTTGTTCTTTATACCTACCTATCTCGAGTTCAAGGTCTCTTGTACTTATCTAATGATAATTGTGTACTGTACCTTGATTGGGACTATACTATGACTTGATAGCTTGTATGTCTATTCAAGAGAGCATAATCTAATGCTCTTATAACATCCACAAGTGTAAGACAAAAACTTGGTTTCTAGCCAAACAACAAGGGTTTGATTTGGATGGGCTCGATTTGAATTCTAGTCTAGCTTAGAGTTCAGATGCTTTGTTCCATGTTCACCTATTTGAGAAAAGGTGACTCTTCTAATAGGCACATCCCCACCATCTTCTATAACCATTACTACCACTCTTTCCACTAACCTTAGAAATTAGGTCTCTACACTCAATAACACTATTCTTTGAGCCAAATCTACCAACCATTACTACCATTCTTTCCAATAACCTTAGAAATTATGTATGTAGATTTAGTAACACTATCCTTTGAGGCGAATCTGCCTTACATTTTTTGTCTCTCGTGGATGTATTCTTCTCCTACCTATAAATAATAACAGAGAATATATTCTCTGTCTCTCTCAGGATGGAGCTAGTTAGTCGTTTCAGATGCATTCCCATGCTTGTTGTACTACCCCTTTGCATATAGACTTCCATAGATATCACACTCCTTACACCCCCCCCTTTCATGGGTATCTCCACACGCATTTCACGGAGATATGTATCAGCTTTACCGGTTTCTTTTTCAGCACTTTTATCTTCTCTGATAGACAGAAGATACACCCATGTACATCGATTTGTCTCATAGGCCGAGTTCGGCCTCCTAATAGACGTAAAAACACTTTCTTTCTTTCTCTCTCTCTCTCTCTCTCTCTCTCTCTCTCTCTCTCTCTCTCTCTCTCTCTCTCTCTCTCTCTCTCATACACACACAGTATTTTCATCATGCACTTGCTTTCTCTTTTATTCCCTGGCTATGATCAAGTCGACAACCCGTAAGATTGTATGATTTTGTATCATGGACCAGTATAGAAATTCGTAGAAGTTAATGTAATCGTCTTTCTGTTCTTTTTCGGTCTCTCTATTTCATGTATATAGTCACTGGAATATGTGTAATTATTGTTTCTTGATTGAGGCGCCCAAGATAAAGAAATTGAAGCTGATAGTTCATTCTGGAAAACGGAGAAGCAAACCGCCCTACCGCGTCGGAATACGTGAGGGTGCTTTCGACAATAATGCTAGAAGCCAATCGCCGACGGCTACAACATGGAGAACTAGCATAAAAAGGGTGACGATGCAGCTGCAGAAGACGGGACCCGTGGCTATACAGTAGCGCCATTTTTCTCTCCACGCACGTACGTCTGCGCAATAGCCACGTCGATAATGGAACAACTGGCTCGATGAGATCACGCGCTATTTAAAAAGGCTACGTATTCAACGAGAGGCCACTCCAGATCCTCAGTCACTCGTTAGGCTCTTTAGTTGGGCCTAACTCTCATGAAGAAGGGAAGGTTCTAAACCCTTCCTACGATAAGATAATTGTGGACTCTAGGTCAATTCCTATGGGTACTATGTCGGTTGATTTGTACCCTCCTTTGAATCAATTCAAGCAAAGAAAAATTAAACTTCGATCGAACTTTCTTTATAAAGGAAAAAACTTTAGATCCTTAGAACTAAGAGTACATTCACACTTACAACCAGAACAAACCCCTTTCTGGTGGAAGCGTAAAAATTAAGTAGTTTTGTCATTTATATTTCACACTCGATGATGATCTTTTTGCCCATTCACTTGTATCGTCGTTCTTTCAATCAATTCAAGCAAAAGGCGATTAGGGTTCGATCGAACTTCCTTTATATATATAAAAAGAACACTAAAGGTCCTCAAGAACTAAGGATACGAAAGAATGAAAAATTAATTAGTTTCGTCATTCATGTGTTTACACTAGAAGATGGTCTTTATGTCGCCTGGTTATGTGAACACCTAACATGATGGAATCTTTTTTGTTTTTTTACATGAAAGTTTAGAGACGTACAAAAAAATAAATAAAATATTTGCATTTGAAACTAAAAACTTATAATTTTTTGTTGATTCATCAGTTTCTAAAGTGAGGTGGAATCTATGAACAAGGGTACACACCTGTATTAACATGATACACCTGTATTAACATGAGTGGAAAAGAGGGGAGGATGCAACTCTTCCGCTTCCCTCTTTGAAACAAGCAATAAAGTCTACAAGGATGGAACAATGTTAAAGTAGAGTGTTCTATTATCGACATTATACCCTTTTGTAACTCGATCCAATCCCATGTGATCAAGCACTCAAATTTGCAGTGTTCAAGATGGAAGAATGTTAAAGTAGACTCAAAATTTGTACCACTCTTATGTGGACTATTGGACATGGAACATCCATTTACATATAATAAGTTGGTTTGCAAAAGAAGAAAAACAAAATTGAAAACAAAAACATGCATTTTGAAGAGATTCTTGAGGTGGAACAAAAAAAAAAGTATATTATTTGGAGTAAAAACATAAAAAAGAAAGATTAAAAAGTAAGAAAAAAAATTAATTGTAAAATGTGTAGAACATGAAGGCTCCACTTTCCAAATTAGAAAGATTTGCACCATCCAATGTGAGCACCCAAAACAAAATTGGATGGTGCAACTCTTTCATTTGATCAAAGGAACCCAATCACATTTGTCACATATTACATTTGTTCTTACAACCCAATTGAAACTCAAATGTTCCACCTTTGAGTTAGGAAAGTGGAACCCTTAGGTTGTACATAAAAAAAGTATAATGTTTAGATTAAAAAAATAAAAAGGAAGGACTAAAAAGTAAGAAAAGTATTTTTAATTGTAAAATATGTAGAACATGAGGGCTCCACTTTCCAACTAAGAAAGATTTGCACCATCCATTGTGAGCACCCAAAACAAAATTGGATGGTGCAACTCCTTCACTGGATCAAAGGAAACCAATCAGTACATTTGTCACATATTACATTTGTTCTTACAACCCAATTGAAACTCATATGTTCCACCTTTAAGTTATACACTAATTGCATTTGAAAACTTATTTTTTTAAGCTTTTAATCTTATTTTAGAATATTTTTTTTTCTTATTCAACCTCAACTTTCTCTTCACAATGGGTGGAAAGGTGAAACATTGATAATAAAACTACCATAATCATGTTATGAAAACATTAATAACAAAACACCATATTTGTGTTATGCTCGAGGTATGTTTTACCTTGAACAAAGTGAACTCTGTCTTTACAATGTGGCATTATCTCTCTATAATTTGTGTAACATGAAGTCCTCCTTTCAATCTCTTTCACCTCATCCTCATAGATTTTCTCTCTCCACTATGCTTGCCAAACACAAATGAGGTGATGATCATCCTTGTCGTGATGCCTCAATCACAATTCGCAACTCCAAAAAAGAAAAACATCAAATGGAGTTTGTTCTCTCTATCATATGTGTCACATGGATGATGGCCTCAACTTTCAACCTTCTCAACTTGTTATAAGGGGATGTACCTTCACAGCCTCAATCATGCTCAACCTTCTCAGCTTTTCTATGTACCTTTGTTGAATACGATTAGTGTTTGTTCTCTCTTATTTGCCTGCCTCGTTCACATCAATTGATGACAAAGTTACAACTCCCTTTGACCAAGCATTTCTTATAATCTTGTCTTCTGACCAAGTAGCATTGATTTCAATTCTCTACCTCAACCATGTCACCTGCATACTCTTATAAACAAGAATGAAGAATTGTCATATTTATATCCCTATTTGGCACTTGTGATGGCCGCTCGTTATCAACATTTGAACAAAGGATGGTCCACCTAGAAGTAGAAGTGGTGAGAATCTATGGCAATGTTGATATGTGTCAATAGTGATGGGTATGGACACACTTCTTTGTACATTCACTTGGTAATACATTATGTATTGTGTTCTGCTCCAAGCTTCTTCGTCTTCTTTTTTGTGTAATTCATGTGCTTTCATAGACCTTGAACTCCAACAATTGGTATCAAAACAGGTCATCGCTTCGGAATTGCACAAAAATTGGTGAGCATACTCGGGGCGATTATGAGTTCAAAATTGCTTCACTTTATGGTGTCACAATTTTGAACTGAGCTTATTTCAACCTTTGAATGCACTATCGTAGTGATTGTGCATCTGATTTTTTCCTTTTGTGCCAAACACATATACAACTTTTGGTACGCTATTACAAGTGCCTCAAAATCTACTACATGTTTAGTAGAGCTCGACATGGTGTTTTTGTTCAACTTTTTGAGATACAATCATTTTTTTGCATCAAGATGTTTAGTCATTGGCCATGGTTGAAAGTATTGATGTATTCCCAAGCTATTGAGGATAAGTTCGATGGCACTAATTACTTCTTGTAGGCATATATGATGCATCATGTATTGGTGGCAAAAGGGTTGTGGCTCCTTTTGCAAACCTCAAACTCCAACAATTTGTATCAGAGTAGGTGGCCGCTTCATCTAGGGCATCATTGACATCCCTCCGATCACAGTCTCAAAATCGCACCAAAATTGCTAAGCATACTTAAGGCAATCAGGTAACGACTTCGCTCTATGGTGTCGTAATCATGATTTGAGCTTGATTTGGCCTTTGAACGCACTATCATAGTGCTTGTGGGGGCAATTTCATCTTTTTGCGCCAAAGATATATACAAGTTTTGTCAATGGCCATGGCTGAAAGCAGTGATACATTTCGTATGTTGGTTGTTGAGGATAAGTTTGGTGATACCAATTACCCATTATGGGCTTATATGATGTGTCATGTATTGGTTGCAAAAGGACTATGGAATATTGTGCATGGTGTTGAAACACGTCCTATTACACCTGCAAATACAATTATTGAAGCTGATGCACATGGCATTGAGAACGGTGATATTCTTTAGGTTCATGTTCGTGTTATGGTTCCTGCTGCACCTACTATAGAGCAACTTCATTGGGATGGCAAAGATGCTCAAGCACATGCATTGATAGCCTTGTTTGTCAAACATGCCATTATTCCTCACATTTGTTCTCGCAAAGAGCAAAGGATGCTTGGGATACACTTACCACTTTATACTAGAAAAAGAATGAGGCTCATGTTGCTTACCTTCGAAAATAGTTGGAGAGTGAGCACATGAACGATGTTTGATACTTCAATAGTAGGGCAACCAAATATATTACCTCGTAGCACACTTTCTTCACTTCACTTGAGTCTACCCCTACAAGGAATATTGTCACATGCGCTAACAACTCCTCTTATCCTATCATGGGGGTTGGTAAGATTATTATGACTATTGCTGATCGTAGTTCTTTTACATTGTCAGATTCTTTATTCATGCCACATATATCAGTTTCAACATTAGCCAAGCACGGCTTGGTTGTGAAATTTGTTGATGACATATGTATTGTTCATGATCTGTCAAATGGTGACATCATTATTACTTCTGGCATTTTATGTCATGGGTTGTATAAGCTCATAGATTATGCAAAATCTATGAATTTGAGCATGTGTAGTTCAAGATTCTCATGCTATATCAAATGCAAAGCTTTGGCATGCACGCTTTGGTTATCAGAATTTGCTAGTTTGCTATGCGTGCAGAAATCTGAAATGGTGTCCTCTCTGTCCGAACTTGAGACACCTAGTAAACATGTCTGTGAAGCCTGTATTTTGAGAACAATGTAATGTTCCTCCTTCCCAAAAGATGGTTCAATATGAGGTACTCAAAAATTGTGGCTTGTTCATAGTGATGTTTGTGGTCCTATGCAAACACCTCCTTTTGGGAACTATCTTTACTTCATGACTTTCATTGATGAGTTTTCAAGAAATGCATGGGTATATCCATTGAAAGCAAAGTCTGAAGTATTTATGTGCTTCAAACGGTTTTTTGTTTTGGCTAAAAATCTGTCAGCATGTAAAATGGACACTCTCCATTGTGATGGAGGGAGGGAATATATGTCTTCTAATTTTAAAGCATTTCTGGTTGAACGTGGGATAAAATATCAGTGTACAGTGTTGTATACACCTCAATGAAATGGAGTTATTGAAAGGAAGAATAGGTCACTCATGGAGATGGCAAGTGTTGGAGATAGATGTCTGTGGAAGCACGGGAACAACACAAGGAAGAAGAAGAAGCTTGGAGCACAAACACACAATATTGAATGTATTACTAGAGAATGTACAAAGATAAGTAGCCCATTAGGGCAATAGGCGTATATACAAGCCCGGGGGAAAAAACCTCCTAAAGAGGGAAAAAAGTGCCTCGGCGGTCCTAGTGTGTTCACACACATCACTACCTAAATATATCAACAAATCCCCCCTAGGAGTGATGCTGTGAACAAGGAGCAAGCACTCATGTATAAGGAAGTGCCAAGCTATGTGGAAATCACTCCACAAAAGGAAGTAAGCCCAAAACTTTGTGGAAAACTTCAAACTTCTCCCTACGCAGAGCCTTCGTGAAAAGGTCTGCAATGTTCTCTTGCATGGGCACATATGCCAAGCTGATCTCCCCAATAGAGAACCTCTCCCTGACATAGTGATAATGCACCTCAATGTGCTTAGTGCGAGCATGGAACACAAGGTTCCTCGCAACTGCCAATGCGCTCTGACTGTCAGTGAAGATGGTGTTGGTAGAAGACTGGCAAACACCCAAATCAGCCATAAGGCATCTGAGCCACCCACACTCAACAGTCGCTGTGAAAGCTTCCCTATACTCAGCCTCACAACTGGAAGTGGCCACAGTAGGCTGCTTCTTGCTCAACCAAGATATACATGACCTACCAAGCATGAAGCAAAAACCATTGGTGGATACACGAGTGTCATAGCAACCAGCCCAATCTGAGTCAGAAAAAGCATGCAAATCTGGCGGTAGTGATCCCCCCTTGGGATAAAACAACCTAAGTAGCCGAGTACCACTCAAGTAGCAAAAGATGCGCTTAACCGCCTTCCAATGCGTGATTCCTGGGCAATGCATAAACCTTCTCATCTATGAGACAACAAACTGAATATCTGGTCGAGTAATGCATAAGTAAATCAAGCATCCAATAGCCTGCTGATAGAGAACAGCATCAAATGCATCTCCAGCATCATGAAGACTCAATCGTAAACCTGTCTCCATAGGAGTGGCAATAGGCTTACAGTCTTCAAGGCCAAAACGCTGCAATAAATGTGTCAATATATTTTGTTTGACACAAAGCCATTCCACCATCAACTTGCATAAACTGAATGCCCAAATAGTGATGCAAATGCCCCAAATCAGACATCTCAAATGAGGCATTCAAATCAGCCTTGAAATGAGCAATATGCTTCTCAATAGGACCAGCGAGCAGCATGTTGTCAACATAGACAACAATGATCAGAAGCACATCATTAGCACGCTTAACATATAAGGTGCTTTCAGTTGGACTGTTCTCAAAACCATGTGCAACAATATAGGCATGTATCCTCTCATACCAAGCACGTGGTGCTTGCTTTGAGCCATATAATGCCTTCTTTAACCTGCACACCTGGTTTTCATGCCCTTTCTACACAAAGCCACAGGGTTGAAAAACATACACTTCTTCATGCAAGTCACCATTTAGAAATGCTATTTTAATGTCAACTGATGTACATTCCAACCATGATGGGCCGCAAGTGCACAAATGCTCCGAACAGTAGTCATACGGCATGTAGGTGCAAAGGTCTCATCAAAATCAATGCCTCTTTCCTACGCATAACCCTTTGCAACAAGCCTAGACTTATACCTGTCAACTATACCATCAGGTTCATGCTTGAGCTTGTATACCCACTTAGTTCCAATGGCCTTCTTGCCAGGAGGCAAGTCACATAAAGACCATGTACCATTCTTCATTATGTACCATTCTTCATTATAGCATCATATTCAGATTGCATAGCAGCCATCCAATTTTCTGAATTATGTGCTTCATCAAAAGAAACATGCTCATTCTCATCGCAGAGACTAGACATAGCCATAGCATAGCAATCTGATGCAAAGGAGGCACTATGAGAGCCTGAACGAGTATGATATGACAAAGGTGCATCTAATTTGCTGTCACGCAAAGTCTGCACCAGTCATTTTGGCATAGTTTTTGCGTGCTCAATATCAGCTCTCTCATCAACAAGTGCATCATGTAAATCTGCATCAGAAATGGAATGATTTGCATCATCATATGAAGCCTACAAAGGCTGAGAAGTTGCCTCATTAGGACCAGCACTAGACTGTCCACCTGTAAAAAGAGGCATCAAAGTATCATACATGTCTTTGGAGCTAACAGATGTTTCCTTAGTACATGAAAGCAATGGCTTAATAGCATCTTCTACAAAGACAACATCACGGCTAACCAGAATGCGTTTAGTCTGTGGATGATACAGACGATAGCCTTTACTTTCAGAACTGTACCCAACAAAAATACATTTTATTGCCTTATCATCCAATTTTCTACGATGTTTTTCAGGCACTAGTGCATATGCCAAACAACCAAAAACACACAGATGAGCAACAGATGGCTTGCGGTCATGCCAAGCCTCATATGGAGTGATAGACTACAGCGCTTTAGTGGGACACCTATTCAGGACATATGCTGCACACATGACAGCCTCAAGCGAGAAACTATATGGTAAAGCCTCACTTTTGACCATGCACCTCGCCATCTCCATGAGTGACATGTTCTTTCGTTCAGCAACTCCATTCTGTTGAGGTGTATACGGCACTGTACACTAGTGTTTTATCCCACGTTCAGCCAAAAATGCATTGAAATCAGAAGACATATATTCCCCCCCCGATCAGAACGGAGGGTGCCCATTTTACATGCTGACAGATTTTCAGCCAAAACCAAAAACTATTTAAAGCACAGGAACACTTCAGACTTTGCTTTGAGTGGATATACCCATGCATGCCTAGAAAAATCATCAATGAAAGTCACGAAGTAAAGGTAATTTCCAAAAGAGGGTGTCTGCATAGGACCACATACATCACTATGTACAAGCTTCAATTTCTTAGTAGCCCGAACTGAACCATCTTTTGGAAATGAGGAACACTTCATTTTGCCCAAAATAGAGCCTTCACAAACATGTTTTCCAGGTGCCTCAAGCTTGGGCAAAGAGGACACCATTTCAGATTTCTGCAGGCGTAGCAAACTAGCAAAATTCAGATGACCAAAGCATGCATGCCAAAGTTGTGCATCTGACATAGCTTGAGAATCATTTACTACACATGCTGAATCACTTACAGATCTTTCATAGTCTATGAGCTTATACAACCCACGACATAAAATGCCAGAAGCAATAATCACGTCGCCATTTGATAGATCATGAACTGTACACCTATTATCAACAAATTTCACAACCAAGCCAATCTTGGCTAATGCAGAAACTGATAACAGGTTCTTTTTGATCCCTAGCACAAATAAAGCATCGGACAAAGTGAAAGAACTACCATCAGTAGTAGTCAAAATGATCTTACCAAATCCCATAGCAGGATAAGAGGAGTTGTTGGCACATGTAACAGTATTCCTTGTAGGGGCAGGCTCGAGTGAAGAGAAGAAACTGCGCTGCAAGGTAATATGTTTGGTTGCCCCACTGTCAAAATACCAAACATCTGAGTCTCCTGCAGACATGCACTGATCATGAGAAGATGGGTCAAAACTGCAGATAATAGTAAACGCCCATTCTTCTTCCTGCACAAGATTTGCATACTCTGTTTTTGGTATAGAGGCCTCTGCAACAATCATTCCAGCCACTTTCTTCTTTGCCTCTTCAGCAGCTAGTTTTGGACAGTTCTTTATGATATGATCATTCCCTTTACAGTACTTACAAAACAATTTCTGCTTTTCTGATTTTTTCTCATCTTTGTCTTGGTTCTTCGAATGTGCAGTACTTGCAGATTTCTGCTTACTAGTAGAAGAGCTCCATTTTCCTTTGCCCTTCTAACTAGCTAGGAAAGCTTGATCTGCAACGCACATAATGGACATGTTCTGCCTGGACTGATCTTCCTGCAACAGAACAGAGACTAACTCCTCAAATGACAAGGGATTTGGATTGCCTTTCATCATCAACCGAAGAGTAGAAGCAAAACTCTGATATGAATCAGGAAGACCATTCAGAACGGTTTGCACAAGTGAGCTATCTGGTATAACCTCATC
Organism: Ceratopteris richardii; assembly: GCA_020310875.1. Classification (NCBI taxonomy): domain Eukaryota; kingdom Viridiplantae; phylum Streptophyta; class Polypodiopsida; order Polypodiales; family Pteridaceae; genus Ceratopteris; species Ceratopteris richardii. The sequence goes on along the minus strand of CM035429.1, from coordinate 64,735,050 downwards.
AGCAAAAATCAATTGTTCCTTCAAGTCTTTGATCTTTGTTAGGAAATTGTCCATAGAATCACCTTCATTCATGTGCTCACTCTCCAACTGTTTTCGGAGGCAAGCAACACGAGCCTCATTCATAGCGTGGTACAATGTGGTAAGTGTATCCCAAGCATCCTTAGCTATTCTGCAAGAGCGAATGTGAGGAATAATGGCACGTTTGACAGACAAAGCTATCAAAGCATGTGCCTGGGCATCTCTGCCATCCCAACAAATCTGCTCTGTAGTAGGTGCAGCAGAAACAACAGCACGAACAGGAATCTGTAGAATATCATCCTCGACACCATCTTCATCAGCTCCAGCACCTGTATTTGCAGTACCTGTAGTCAGAGTTTCAACACCTTGCACAATGTTCCACAATCCTTTTGCAACCAATACATGTCGCATCATATAAGCCCATAATGGGTAGTTGGTACCATCCAACTTATCCTCAACAGCCAACATACGGAATACATCACTGCTTTCAGCCATGGCCGGTGATTAAAATACCTTGATGCAGAAAATTGACTGTATCTCAAAAAGTTGAACAGAACTGCCCTGACGAATTCTGCTAGACCTATAGCAGACTTTGAGACGCTTATACTAGCGAACAAAAACTAGTATATACCTTTGGCACAAAAAGACGAAATAGCCTGCACAAGCACTACGATAATGCGTTCGGAGGCGGAAACGAGCTCAGATCGCATTTTCGTCACGACATAGCAAAGCTGTTTTGATCTCGGAAACACGCTGAGTATGCTCACCAAAATTCGTGCGATTCTGAGACTGCAAACGGAGGAGTGGCGACGGCACCCTAGATGAAGCGACGACCTGCTCTGATACCAATTGTTGGAGATAGATATGTGCGGAAGCACGCAAACATCACAAGGAAGAAGAAGAAGCTTGGAGCACAAACATACAATACTAAATGTATTACTAGCGAATGTACAAAGATAAGTAGCCCATTAGGGCAATAGGCGTATATACAAGCCGGGGGAAAAAAACCTCCTAAAGAGGGAAAAAAGTGCCCCGGAGGTCCTAGTGTGTTCACACACATCACTACCTAAATATATCAACAGCAAGGTGTATGGTCAAGAGTCAGGCTTTACCACATAGTTTCTGGCTTGAGGTTGCTATGTGTGCAGCATATGTACTTAACATGTGTCCCACTAAAGCATTGTAGTCTATCACTCCATGTGAGGCTTGGCATGGTCACAAGCCATCTGTTGCTCACTTGCGTGTCTTCGATTGCCTGGCATATGCATTAGTGCCTCCACAACAACGTAGAAAATTGGATGATAAAGTAGTGAAATGTATTTTTGTTTGGTACAATTTTGAAAGCAAAGGCTATCGTCTCTATCATCCACATACTAAACGGATTTTGGTTAGTCATGATGATGTTTTTGTGGAAGATGCTATTCAACCATTACTTTCATGTACTAAGGAGACATGAATTGGCTCCAAAGATGTGTGTGACACTTTGCTTCCTCTTGTTATAGGTGGACAGTCTAGTGCATGGTCGAAATGAAGCAATTTCTCAACCTTTATAGGTTTCACATGATGATGCAGATCATTCCATTTCGGATGCAGATTTACATGATGCAATTATTGATGAGAGAACACATGTAGAGGAGGCAAAAACTATGCCTAAATGGTTGGTGCATACTTTGTGAGATAGCAAATTAGATGCACCTCTATTATATCATTCTCGTTCAAGCTCTCATAGTGCTTTTTTTGCATCAGATTGCTATGTTATGGGTGCCTCTAGTCTTTGTGATGAGAATGAGCATGATTTGTTTGATGAAGCACAAAATTCAAAAAATTGGATGGCTTCTATGCATTTGAAATATGATGCTATTATGAAAAATGGCCCATGTTCCTTATGTGGCTTGCCTCCTAGCAAGAAGGCCATTGGCACTAAGTGGGTATACAATCTGAAGCATACACGTGATGGAACAGTTAATTGGTATAAGGCTAGGCTTGTTGCAAAGGGTTATGCTGAAGAAAGAGGCATTGATTTTTATGAGACCTTTGCTCCTACATGCCAAATGACTATTGTTCATAGCATCTGTGCACTAGCAGCTCATCATGGTTGGAACGTATATCAGTTGGACATTAAAACTGCTTTTCTGAATGGTGGCTTGCATGAAGAAGTGTATGTTTTTCAGCCTCATAGTTTTGTGTGTAAAGGACATGAAAACAAAGTGTGCAGGTTGAAAAAGGCATTATATGGTTTGAACCAAGCACCACATGCTTGGTATGAAAAGATACGTCTACCTAATTGCACATGGTTTTGAGAAATGTCCAATTGAGAGCACCTTATATGTTAAGTGTGCAAATGATGTGCTTCTGATCATTGTTGTCTATGTTGATGACATGTTGGAAACTAGTCCTCATGAGAAGCATATTGCTGATTTGCATGCCTCATTTGAGATGTCAGATTTTGGCCATTTGCATCATTATTTGGGCATTTAATTTAGGCAAGTTGACGGCAAAATCACTTTGTTTGAAACAAAATATATTGACACATTATTGGAGCATTTTGGCCTTGAAGACTACAAAGCTATTGCCACTCCTATGGAAACAGGTTTACCATTGAGTCTTCATGATGCTAGAGATGCATTTGATGTTGTTCTCTATCAACATGTTGTTGGATGCTTGATTTACTTAAGCATTACTCAGCCATATATTTACTTTGCTATCTCAGAGATGAGTAAGTTTATGCATTTTCCACGTGTCAAGCATTGGCAGGAGGTTAAGTGCATCTTTCGCTACTTGAGTGTTACCTAGCTACTTGGATTGTTTTATCCCAAGGGGGGGATCACTACCACTAAATTTACATGTTTTTCTGACTCTGAATGAGCATGTCATATTATGGCTTTGTGCCACATGGCTCCATGAGGAGCATTGTTTATATGAAGGGTAGAAGAAAGGAGACTATTATCTCATATAGAGAGAGAGGCTCAAGTAGAGAAGATATGAGTACTTCGTGAGAGAGCTTCTCGGCGGTTGGGTGGAAAATTGAACGTATTCTCTGTGTGTGACTACGCGTGGCTGATTTCGGGCTATGGTGACGATGAGGATTGCAAAAGGCTATAATAGTGGTATCAAAGCCCATGACCCGGCCAATTAAAGGCGCTGCACTGCGCTGCAATGCGCTGAGGAGCAGGGATTTGAACCCACGTCCCAAGGATGGGAGGCCTAGATCTCAACCAAGGCGCCAAACTCATTTCATGTGCTATACTACGCGTATTTAATTATAACAATGTGTCGTCCACAAAGCATACTTGGAAGAGGAAGGATAACAACTTTATGGTTGTAATTCGAGTAAAATATTGATGTGTTCCCATGGACAACTAAAGAATGATGCAACCCTGTCATCAAAGAGGTTTCTATTGGAGGAGTATATTGCCAAAAAAGGTCGATCCAGCATGGACACAGAGTAAGATAATCATAATCATCGGGATGTCGAGAATTGAGAGATGCATGATGATTGCCAAGGCAACGAGAAGTGGCAAGAGAAGATGATGCTCTCCTTTAGGACATCCTACATTATTTCGCAAGGAGGATTCATTTCCTCGATTTCCAGATTTGGAGTATTTTTTAATTTCTATTAGAATTTTGATTTTTTGAGAAGGACAATGAAGGCTTTTGGGGGCCAAGATCTTGGATGGAAATCACATGTATGGAGAGTATGAGATATTTATTCTCACCTGGAGTCAAGGATTCCCTCAAAATACAATAAAGGTTAAGCTTTAGGCACCTCCAAAGTAGCCTATTTTTATGATTTTTATATAAATTTCAGGAGCTATTTTGATAAATAGTCATTTTGGGAAAAGGAAAAGAGGAGGTATTTTTCATAGATTTATGGAAAAAACCATGCACACTTATAGTCTAGTGTAAATAAATTCCATATACAATTAAGAAATCCAAAAGATACATCAGTTTGATGGGAGTTTGAAGCTCCACAAAACCCCCTTCCATCACAGTTTGAGAAAAAATTTCAGCACCTCAATTTGAGAAATTCCCATTTTGGAAGAGAGAAAAAGAGGTGTATTAGCTACGGATGGATGGGAAAAAGTATATATACTGAGAGTATGGTGTATGGACTTCTTAGGCGAATCATTAGATTCATCAAAATGATAAGTTAAAAAGAATTTTACTTCCTCAAAGACACCCTTTCCCGCACTTTTTGGAAAAAATTTAGATGTTAATTTTGGTCAAACTCCACTTCTCGGAGTAAGAATAAAGATCATTTGTGGCTTCCCATGGATTATTGTATAAAATCCAAGAGAAATCCACATTTAGAGTGGATTAGAAGCTTGCTAAGAGCTCCCATTTAAGTTTTTACATGAAAGTAAAAATCTTGATTTAGGCCTCTTTTGGGGAGCAAATTAGCATGCATGAAGGGAGGATTTGGAAAGTTGAAAATAGGCCAAAACATTTTCAGATGTTTCTCTTTTAGATTATGGAGAGAAGTTTAGGATTTGCATGCTGGAAGAATGCTTTTGGGCACCCCAAAAATCACATTTTTACACTTTTTCCAGCCCCTCCAACAGTGCACTAATTTGGCATGTCCCACTTGAAATGGCCATGTCTTGGGCTAGAAAACTCCAAATTGGACATGCTATGGCTCATCTCAAAGAGCACAAGATCTACTTTCAGTTTATGAAACGAAATTTTGGAAAATAAGTATTTTTGCAGGTCTGAACAGGTCTGCAATTTCTGAACAGTTTTTGGCAACTACCTTCCAGTAGCCATATCTTTCCAACGGGGAAGGCGATTTGAGTAATTTCTTTTTGAGCTCTTTTCACATGCTATATATTTCAGTTTATGAATATTTGCAGGTCCTAAAGTGATTTTTGCAGGTCTAAAGAAGGACTATTAATGCATTTTTTGACTAAATTTGCATTATTTTGGTAATCACCTAACCATGTTTTATGTTTTGGGAAGTGATCCGATGTTTTCGGACACTTCAAAGATTATATTTGGATCTGAGGAGGATTGTGCAAAGGTATCGATGCTCATCGAGAAGAATTGGATGTATGCAACTCCAATACAAAATCATTCAGGGACGTATGCTTTATGCTTTAGGGCATGTTATTTATTTATGGCATGTTCTGTATGTACATGCATAAATTGGATTGCGTACATCAAATGTTGATCATTGTTTAAATTCTTAAAGTATGGATCGACATGCAAGAAGTATACTTTTTGATTGTTTGCAGGAAAGAGGATTATAGAAACCATATGGCTATGCAACACAGGGAATGGTTGCTAGCAATTGCTCTTATGTTTTTGCAGGTTATGGAGTCCATATATGAGTTTATGGTGTGCATGTCATGGGCCTATCAAGCCCTATGTTGTTGGGTGGCCTGTGTGTCACTGAAATTATGGTAAAAATTTTTGGGATTCCATTTCCTGGGAAATGTTGTCAAAATTTTTCCTACCGCATGGCGTTATATATGCACATACCTTTAGGTAAGAATGTTATGGCAGGGTAACATGCCTTTTCTACAAACATCAACAAGACATAGGCATGCTTCTAAGCATGTATTAGATGGACTTAGTACCATCAGAGTATCATAGATAAGGCATCTTCAGTAACAATTGGATCCCTACATATAATCCTTTTGGAATTAGACTATAGGATTGCTAAGGGAAGGAGCTACACCTTCACCATTAGTGATGTGCACAAGCAATCCTATAGGTTTTAGGAAGTTGCATATAGGTACGGGAGATACATTTATGATAATCTCCAAGTTAGTGAAGATTTAGTTATCTTCACAAGAGTCTCACATGATGATTACGAGACTATGGGGTATTATCAGGAGTACCCAAAGAGTGATTAGTTTCACTGATACACCTCGCTTGAGCAAGTAGGGAAGCATTTTTGCTACACTACTGAGGAAACCAATTAAATGGGATCACAGAGATGGGTTTCATGAGAGAGCATCGACGGGTGCTATGTGATTCGAGTGATGGTTAGGAAGGCCAGAGGTATGGCACTAGCTCTATGATTTAGAGCATAGATCCCTTAGTAAGAAATAGCTGGGGTACCCAATACATATATGTATATCGGGATCTATAGAGAGGTACTTAGACTTAGTCTTGGTACCTAGGAACAAGTTGGTTTGGAACAGAAAGGGATATCCATTGTCACATATTGACTAGAACCAAACTGACTAGTTCGAGGAAATTGGACTCATTTGAGTCCACCGACATGATTTTAGGATCTGGGATTTATTAGAGTCCTCCTACATATTCCATTACATGGAATATATATATGGTTTAGTGTAGGTATGGTACCGTGAATTGGAAGAAGTTTTCACTGGTATGGGACGGTGGAAATGACTTCCTTTTGAGCACTCTTCTTCTATGGCCAGGGAGAAAAGGGCTCATCATTCATGGCGTCATGTCTCACTAGATCAAAGGAGAGCTCTTAGTAGACATCTCCTTAGGATTGGGAGTTATCCTTCATAGTTTAGCGAAGATTTATGCATCTAGTAGAGAATGTGATAAGTGATTTTATCACCATTGGTATCACATACTCATTTTCAGGTTTTTACGAAGGATAATTCCATGAGTTTGATTGGATCATATAAATCCATGCACAGAGTATGGTTGGCAGAGATAGTTCTTTATTATGGATACACATGTGTTTACGGTATCATGTCACATCATTGTTGACCCTTTTAGTAGAGGGCTTTGACCCTTATTAGGAATTTATTTTCTCCACTCTTCACTACATCCACCTTCATTAGTTAGGGGAGATCTGTTCTCCATCTTCATAGGAATATGTGTAATGAGGGATTATGCATTGGTTATGGAAGAGAGGACTAAATAAATTCATGAGTTTCTCTTTTAAGGAAAGGAGAAAGTCGAAATCAAGTTAGAGATCCATGAGAGATCTCACTTTAGTTCAGTGGTTTCACTTTAGCTCCTACTCTTTAAGAGAGAAAGAAAGAAAGGAAAATACGATTTCTTCATAGGAGAAGAACTGAGTAGGTTTTCCTTTAGACAGAAGAGGTGTTTGGGAAACATCTCTTACTCTTTATTTCAGAAGGAATTCATTTACTCTACTTTTCAGTGTAATTTTCCTTCACATGGGAGTCTCTTTCTCCACTAGTTTTGAAGGAAAACATGGAGAAATTAAGTACATGTTCTCAGTTATGAGCATAGTAAATGGATTCAACAAAATATCTTTCAAAGGGAAAGGGAAAGTGGAATAGGTTCCACTGCTAGAGCTCTTTTCCTTAGTAGAGATTGAATAGAGAGAGAGAGAGAGTTTCACTTTCTCACTTGTTGTCTAGATAGAAGTGGCACTCTTCTATCAAAGACAAGAGGGAGATCAGTTAATCATAATGGTTAGATTGTGTCTCACTTGTAAACTCTAAAGAGAAGCCGTTATGCTATTTTCAGTGATGGTCTTTTACTAGATGAGATAATCTAGTTATTGACATTAGTTAGACTGAGAGTAGATTGATGATGCTTCTCTTTTGAGTTTCTAGGAGATGGGGATATATCTAACATATTAGGGTACCAAACTCTTAGTTGGTGTTATATCATGAGTATGATGAGTAAACATCAGTTAGGAGGATGGGTACTTAGGGATTATCTGAATCTCAAAGGGAATGCTTTCTGCATTCATATGGCAAACTACAGGGAAGAGAAATATTAGAGTTTGCACAAGTGCCAATAGATGCTCTTCCTATAGAACTTAGTCCAAAGGTAATGGATGAAAAACCATTGATTTCTTGGTTGGTGAAATGTAGAGATTGCATTTTACTACCATGAGCTAGATGATGGAATTGCATAGTCACAAGGTAGTTTAGATTAAACTATTACTTGTGAGCACACTCAAGGTTAGGAAAACCTGGAGTGTTACAAATGCAATCTATCATTTAGTCCTAGATGGGTTTGTAGTCATTTTTTATGGGACTTTGTTCTATACTTCTGAGGATTTTATGGTTTATTATCTCCACTATGATACGCTCAAGGATTTTATGGTTTATTATCTCCACTATGATACGCTCAAGATTATAACTTTTACACTTTCTTTACATGCTATTGCTCCAAGGAGGATACATCATATGGACTTAGGTCATTTGGATTATGTTGTATGTCATGGTAGTGATAGTTTGGAAAGTGGAGAGTATATGGGAGATAATAAGCACCACTCAGACGGTTTCCCACCTTTGAGATGATCTCATATGAGACTTCTTAAGGGGAATGATATGGGGAAACAACACACAGAGATGACCATGTACATAGAGTACATGGGGTTCAGGGGAGTCCGAGCACTTTCTTCTACCACTATGGAAATTTCATCTACATTTTCGAGGACGAAAATGTTTTCAAGGGGAAGGAAATGTCATATTATGGCTTTGTGCCACATGGCTCCATGAGGAGCATTGTTTTATATGAAGGGTAGAAGAAAGGAGATTATTATCTCATATAGAGAGAGAGGCTCAAGTAGAGAAGATCTGAGTACTTCCTGAGAGAGCTGCTCGGCGGTTGGATGGAAAATTGAACGTATTCTCTGTGTGTGACTACGCGTGGCTGATTTCGGGCTATGGCGACGATGAGGATTGCAAAAGGCTATAATAGAGTCGGTTGCTATGACACTCGTGTGTCCACTAGTGGTTTTTGCTTCATGCTTGATAGCTCATGCATATCTTGGTTGAGCAAGAAGCAGCCTACTATGGCTGAGTATATGGCAACTTTCACACCGACTGTTGTGTGTGTGTGGTTCAAATGCCTTATGGATGATTTGGGTATTGGTCAATCCTCTACCACCACAATCTTTCACTGACAATCAGAGTGCATTGGTAGTTGTGAGGAACCATGTGTTCCATGCTCGCAATAAGCACATTTAGGTGCATTATCATTATGTTAGGGAGAGGTTCTCTACTGGAGAGATTAGTTTGGCATATGTGCCCACACAGGAGGACACTGCAGACCTTTTCACAAAGGCTCTGCTTAGGGAGAAGTTTGAAGCTTTCCACAAAGCTTTGGGCTTACTTCCCTTTTGTGGATTGATTCCACATAGCTTGGCACTTCCTTATACATGAGTTCCACCTCCTTGTTCACCACATCACTCCCATAAGGGATTTGTTGATATATTTAGGTAGTGGTGTCTGTGAACACACTAGGATTACTAGGGCACTTTCTTCCCTCTTTAGGAGGCTCTTTCCCCCAGCTTGTATATACACACATAACCCTAATAGGTCATTTATCTTTGTACATTCTCTTGGTAATACATTTAGTATTGTGTGTTGTGCTCCAAGCTTCTTCTTCTTCCTTGTGCTATTCACTGCTTTCGCAGACCTCGAACTCCAACAATTTGTCATCTAACCAAGACTTAAATAAATGGTCCAATTTTTTAGAGCTGTTTGGTTAGCCCTAGAAGTTTGCAATAACTAATAAATAAAACAACTTTTAATCCAACGCTTCAATTTTTTTTAACTTTAAGTTGAAGTTTGCTTTGAATGAACAAAAAATTGAACATCGTCATAGTCACTCCTAAAATGTAAATCAATAATTCTTGGAGTTACCACTATCAAATAGTTCCTTATGTTTTTTCTTCTTAATTATATCTAATCCTTTATCTTTGAAGTACTTTTTCAGATTTGATAATACATTGTGCTTAATTACTTATTTATTATTGTATTGGGATAAATGTTATTATTGTTTTCAACATTTATTACATCCAAATCGCTATTTACTTTTTACTAGTAATATATATACATATATACATACACACACACACACACACACACACACATATATATATATATATATATATATATATATATATATATATATATATATATATATATATATATATATATATATATACATACATACATACATACATACATACATACATACATACATACATACATACATACATACATACATACATACATACATACATACATATATACATACATACACACACACACACATACATATATATATATCTGTGTGTGTGTGTGTTTAGAAAAGAACATTGGCTCTATGTTAAATCCTACCGAGAACAAAGCAATCTTGAAAAAGCTTATAGAATATGATTAAAATGTTGGAGTTTGAGGTCAAATGAAGTACACCAACAACACAAGGAACAACAAGAAGCTTGGATCACAACATAACACTGAATGAATTGCCAAGTGAATGTATAAAGATATCTAACCCGTTAGGGTTATAGGCATATATACAAACCAGAGGAAAAAACCTCCTGAAGAGGGAGAAAAGTGCCCCAACAATCTTAAGTGTGTTCACACACATCACTATTGAAACATATCCACAAACCCCTCTTGGGAGTGATGCGGCGAACAAGGAGCTAGCACTCATGTATAAGGAAGTGCCAAGCTTTGTGGAAAGAGATCATTCCACAAAAGAAAGTAAGCGCAAAGCTTTGTGAAAAGCTTCAAACTTCTCCCTAGGCAAAGCCTTTGTGAAAAGGTTTGCAACATTATCCTATGTGGGCACATATGTCAAACTGATCTCTCTAGTAGAGAACCTCTTCCTGACATAATGATATTGCACCTCAACGTGCTTTGTGCGAGCATGGAACATAGGGTTCCTCAAAATTGCCAATGTGCACTGATTTCTAGTGGAGATGTTGGTGGCAGAAAGATTGACCAACACCCAAATAAGCCAAAAAGCATATGTCACACGCACTCAATACTCATTTTGAAATTTTCCCTATACTCAACCTCAAAACTAGAAGTGGCCATAGTAGCCAAAGTAGGCTACTTCTTGCTTAACCGAGATATTCATGAGCTACCAAGCATCAAGCGAAAACTACTAGGGGACACATGAGTGTCATAGCAACTAGCCTAGTCTAAGTCCAAAAAAGCATGTAAATCTAGTGATAATGATCCATTCTTGAGATTGTTTTAATCCAAGTAGTTGGGTACCACTTAAGTAGAAAAAGATGCTCTTAACTACCTACCGTTTCAAACTATATAATGCATTTTTCAACTTACACACTTTGTTTTCATGCCCATTCTACACAAAACCACAAGGCTGAAATACATACACTTCTTCATGTAAGTCACCATTGAGAAATGAAATTTTAATGTCCAACTCATGTACATTCCAACCACAACGAGCTGCAAGTGCGCATATGCTATGAACGGTGCTAATTTGGCATGTGGGTGCAAAGGTCTCATCAAAATCAATGTGATAACCTTTTGCAACAATCCTAACCTTATACATGTTAATTTTTCCATCAGGCTTACATTTCAACTTGTATACACATTTAGTGCCAATGGACCTTTTGCTCGGAGACAAATCACATAAGGACCAATTACCATTATTCATAATAGCATCATATTTTGATTGCATAACAACCATCCAATTTTTGAATTTTATGCTTCATCAAAAGAAAAAGGCTCATTCCCATCACAAAGACTAGAGGCAACCATTGCATAGCAATCTGATGCAAAGGAAGCATTATAAGAGTATGAACAAGTACAATATGATAGAGATGCATTTAATTTGCTATCTCTCAAAGCTTGCACCAACCATTTAGGCATAGTTTTTGCCTCATCTATATCACCTCTCTCATAAAATATTGCATCATGTAAATCTCCATCTCATCATGTGGAACCTATAAAGACAGAAAATTTGCCTTGTTTGGACCAATACTTGATTATCCACCTCCAAAAATAGATAACAAAGTGTCATACACATCTCTACAACTAACTCAAGTCTCCTTGGTACATGAAAGTAATGATTGAATTGCATCTTCCACAAAACAACATTACACTAACCAAAATGTGTTTAGTTTGTGGATGATATATATGATAGCCTTTGCTTTGGAATTGTACATAACAAAAATATATTTAAATGCTTTATCATCCAATTTCTTGTGTTGGATGTCAAGCCTCATACTGAGTGATAGATTGTAGTGCTTTAGTTGGACACTTGTTAAGTGCATATGTTGCACACATAACAACCTCAAGATAGAAGTTATGTGGTAAAGCCTGACTTTTGACCATACACCTCGCCATCTCCATGAGAGACATGTTCTTTCTTTCAGCAACTCCATTTTGTTGAGGTGTATATGACATTGTACATTGATGTTTTATCCCACGCTCAACGAGAAATGAATTAAAGTGAGAAGACATGTATTCCTCACCAGCTTGATAAGAATGGAGGGTGCCCAATTTACATGTTGATAGATTTTCAACCATAACTAGAAACTGTTTGAAGCACATAAATACTTATGACTTTTCTTTCAGTGGATAAAACTATGCATTCTTAGAGAAATCATCAATAAAAGACATGAAGTAAACGTAGTCCCCAAAAGAAGGTGTTTGTATAGGACCACACACATCAGTATGAACAAGCTACAATTTATGAGCAGCTTGAAGTGAACCATGTATTGGGATGACAACCAAGCCCACCTTGGCTAATGCTAAAATTGACAACAATTTTTTCTTGATCCATGGTGCATACAAAGCATTTGAAAATGTGAAAGAACTACCATCTGTAGTAGTCAGAATGATCTTAGCAACTCCCCTTACAGGATAAGAGGAGTTGTTAGTGCATGGGAGAATATTCGTTGTAGGGGCAGGATCAAGTGAACTGAAGAAATTGTGTTGCGAAGTAATATACTTGGTTGCTCCACTATCAAAGTACGAAACATTTGAGTCTATTGCAAACATACAATGCTCATGAGAAGATGGGTCATAGCTTCATACAGTAGTAAATACCCATTCTTCATTCTGAACAAGATTGGCAGACTTTGTTTTAGACATAGAGGCCTCTGCAACAACCATTCCAACCTCTTTCTTCTTTGCCTCTTTGCAGCCAGTTTTGGAAAACTATTCATGAGCCCTTAGATTATTTACAAAACTCTTTTTGCTTTTATGTTTTCTTCTCATCTTTGTCTTCCTTCTTCGATTGTGCAGCATTAGTAGAGTTTTGTTTACTAGTAGATGAGATCCATTGACCTTTCCCCTTTTGACTAGCTAGGAGAGCTTGATCTACAACATGCATAATGTACCTATTCTTCTTGGACTAATCTTTCTTTAACAAAAGAGAGACTAAGCCCTCAAACATTAAGGCAATCCATTGATTGATCTGATCTTCTTGCAACAAAACAGAGACTAACTCCTCAAATATTAAGGTAGTTTGATTGCGTTTCATCATCAATCAAAGAGTAGAAGAAAAAATCTGATATGAATCTGGAAGACCATTAAGAAAATTCTACACAAGTGAACTATCTGGCAAGACTTCATCAACACAAATCAACTTCTCATTATAATCTTTGATCTTCGTCAAAAAATAGTCCATAGAATCTTCTTCATTCATATGCTCACTCTCCAACTACTTTTGGAGGTAATAGGAGCCTCATTTCTTGCGTAATATAAAGTGGTAAGTGTATCCCAAGCATCCTTTGTTGTTTTTCAAGAGCGAATGTGAGGAATAATGGTACATTTGATAGACAAAAGCTATCAATGCATGTGCTTGAGCATCTCTTCCATCGCAATGAATTTGCTCTATAGTATGTGAAGCAGGAACTGCAACATGAATAGGAATTCGAAGATCATCATTTTCAATGCCATCTGCATAATCTTCAATAACTCTATTTGCAATATAGTAGGATATTTTTCAACACCCCGCACAATATTCCACAGTCCTTTTGCTACCAATACAAGAGGCATCATATCTGCTCACGATGGATGGGTTATTGCATTGTGTTTTAAAAGTAGGGTTGGATTTTTATGAATCAAAAAGTAAACATTGCATGCCTAAATCAAAGGATAAGTATCAAACTGATTTTTATTTTATCGTAGTGTATTTGTTTTTTGTTCGGCCCTTAAAATTCTAGGATCCAAGTTATTACACTTGATCTCTCCAAAATAAGGGAGGAAAAACATACATTGTGGGCGTTTCTTTGAGAAAAGAGTGTTTTTTCTTGGAGTATTTGAATTTTTCTTGGAATATTCAAGCTACCACTTTTGATACTTAACCTTTTATTAGTACTTCCATCACCTAATCCTTATAGAGAACTATGGTTTTCCTTTATTTGTTAGGATGTGCGGAATTTCATCCTGGTAACATCTAGTTGGATTAAAAAACACAAAAACATCAAGAGATGATCTACAAAATCTTAATCTTGTTTTCTTGCAATTGTACTCACAAATCTAGTTGGTCTAAGATCTCACGTCTAGCCTAGATGTATTATTTAACCACTTTAAGTGTATCTTGAAGCTCTAAGGGTAATATAACATTTTTTCCATACATAATTAGAATAAGAAGCTCCTAGAGTCCATACACAATTAAAATAAGAAGCTCCTAGAATTGTTTTACAAGATATGCAACAATTTTAAATTGTGTGATAGAATTGTTTGTCCCATTTAAAGAACTTATTATTCACTATACTAGTTAGCATTGTGCATAAAGTCCTATTAATACTTTATGCTTGGCATTCAATAGTCTAATAATTCTAACTCATTCTAACCCAAATAAGGTATCTTAGAATAGTTGATGAATTTCACAAAAATATTGATTTTATGGATTACTTTGAGTAATTGGTGTTGAGATATCAAGCTCAACATGTGATGACATGTATCACTTTTTCATTTCTCTTACATGTATAGTGGTCACGCCGGTACATGTCAGGGACAATTCATTGAGCTTTATTAGATTTATCTACTGAGAGTGATGGCACATTTGTTTCTTGCCAACTCACTCATTCGTGGACATTAGGTTTTTCCTTATGTACTGATCTTTATATATTGCAGTAGTTGTATTCTTGTTTTTAGGTCATTCTTGTACATTCCTTTTTATGTAATAGAAGAAGAAGAAGATCATTCTTCCTTGCCTCAATCTGAGTGTGTGCTTCTCTTTGATTGTGAGAGTGTGTGTGTGAGCTCTCTTCCTTATCTCCTTTCTCATGACATGGTATCAGAGCCAGTGTGGCTGTAGAGAGCTCGTGGAGAGGACCGACAGTGAAGAGTATGTGAGAAGGCATAGAGAAAGCACGATTCACAAACGACCTCAATTTGCTACAAAAATTGGCATGAATGTAGAAAACCTCAAAATATTTTTGAGAGCTATCCATTTAGGGTCACTTGTTTTTGTCATATCGAAGTTTCGGAGCCATCTAAACCTCCATTTTGAGCTTGCAAGGTGGGGCCCACAAAAGAACCAGGTCAGTTTTGGAAACTGTAGCTTGTTTTGTGTTTAGAAACACTCATATATTCCAGATCCAAAATTTCAAGCCATTATATATACTATTGATACACGAAAACTGTGTTTTTCTGAGATCGAAGTGTCACGTCATAGTGCAACAATGTTCAAGCAGAAGTGCTGCTCGTAGTGTTTTGCATTGTTGTGAATAGCTTCAAAAATGGAAAACGCAGATGGAATGAGTCAGCTTATGAGTGATAAGGTGGACAAGAATAACTTCCATGCTTGGAGATTCATAATGATGAATTTCTTGATGGGAAAAGGCTATTGGAAGTACATCGAAGGAGAGAACCAAAATACTCCACAGTTACGAGAGAGGAATCAGACTACAGAGCAGTTAAGAGCATATGAAGAATGGAATCTACGAGCACGAAAGGTAATGTATTGGCTATCTGATAGCATACAAGATAGCATGATTGAACACATACAGGATGCCAAGACTCTGAAAAACGTTTTGAACAATTTGGTCACATTGTATGAGATCGATACAAAGGCACGGAAATTACAACTCAAGAACGAGCTACAAACATTGGAGAAGAAGGGCATGTCGATAAGTGACTACACCCTGAAAAACAAAAGCATATGTGAGTCACTTGCATCTATTGGCATGAACCTAGATGATGATGATAAGGTGGAAGTGTGCCTTCGTGGTTTAGCAGCTGCATATAAGCAATTCAAAACTTCTATATAGACTAAGGAAAATCCAGATTTTGTTGATATGGTATCTATGCTGATTATTGAAGAAAAGAATCTTGGTGAGAATTCAAACTCCCAAGGAAAACCTAGTTCTGAGCAGGTTTTCTACTCTGGTAGAGGAAGAGGCAAAGGTAGAGGTTTTGGAAGTGGATGAGGAAACAATAACCAAGACCAAGGTCAACAAAAGAATCATGCAGGAGGAAGAGGACAATTTCGAGGCAGGGGAAGCCAAAGAGGTTGTAGAAATTTCCAAAGAAATGATTCAGGTAATGACAGTAAAGGATGTTGGAATGGTGGCAAACCTGCACCCTTTGAACGTGATTGAAAATAACAGAAGGCACCAAAACAACTATGCATCCATGTTGATATATTTAGGTAGTGATGTGTGTGAACACTATAGGACCATCGGGGCACTTTTCTCCCTCGTTAGGAGGTTTTTTTCCCCCGGCTTGTATATATGCCTATTGCCCTAGTGGGCTACTTACCTTTGTACATTCTCTAGTAATACATTTAGTATTGTGTGTTGTGCTCCAAGCTTCTTCTTCTTCCTTGTGTTGTTTGCATGCTTCAGCAGACGTCTAACTCCAACAATTGGTATCAGAGAAGGTTGTCGCTTCATCTAGGGCATCCTTTACACCTCTCCGGTTGCAGTCTCAAATTTGCACGAAATTTGGTGAGCATACTCAGGGTGTTTCAAAGATCAAAACATCTTTGCTTTATCATGCCAAGATCGCGATCTGAGCTCGTTTCAGCCTCCGAATGCACTAACGTAGTGTTTGTGCAGGCTATTTCATCTTTTTGTGCCAAAGGTATATACCTCTTTCAATTCGCTAGTATAAGCGCCTCGAATTCTATTACAGCTTTAGCAAAACTTGTCTAGGTAGTTATGTTCAACTTTTTGAGATACAGTCAATTTTATGCATCAAGGTATTTTAGTCACCGGCCATGGAAGAAAGCAGTGATATTTCGTATGTCGGTTGTTGAGGATAAGTTGGATGGTACCAACTACCCATTGTGGGCTTATATGATGCGACATGTATTGGTTGCAAAAGACTGTGGAACATTGTGTAAGGTGTTGAAAGACGTCCTATCACACTTGCAACTGTTACAACTCCAGGTACTAAAGCTGATATAGAAGGTGTCGAAGATGATGATATTCTGCATATTCCTGTTCGTGCTGTGGTTTTTGCTGCACCTACTGTAGAGCAAATTTGTTGGGATGGCAGAGATGCCCACGCACATGCATTGATAGCTTTGTCTGTCAAACGTGCCATTATTCCTCACATTCACCCTTGCAAAACAGCTAAGGATGCTTGGGATACACTTACAGCATTGTACCAAGCTAGGAATGAGACTCGTGTTGCTTACCTCCGAAAACAGTTGGAGAGTGAGCACATGAATGATGGTGATTCCATGGATAATTTTCTAACAAAGATCAAAGACTTGAAGGAACAGTTGATTTCTACTGATGAGGTTATACGAGATAGCTCGCTTGTGCAGACTGTTTTGAATGGTCTTCCTGATTCATATCAGAGTTTTGCTTCTACTCTTCGGTTGATGATGAAAGGAAATCCAAATGCCTTGTCATTTGAGGAGTTAGTCTTTGTTTTGTTGCAGGAAGATGAGTCCAAGCACAACAGGTCAACGTGTTGCAAATCAAGCTTTCTTGGCTAGTCAAAAGGGCAAAGGAAAATGGAACTCTTCAACTAGTAAGCAGAAATCTGCTAATTCTGCACAATCAAAGACGGAAGACAAAGATGAAAAGAAATCAGAAAAGCAAAAATGGTTTTGCAAGTACTATAAGGAAATGATCATATCATAAAGAACTGTCCAAAACTAGCTGCTAAAGAGGCAAAGAATAAAGAGGCTGGAATGCTTGTTGCAGAAGCCTCTACACCAAAAACAGAGTCTGTTAATCTTGTGTAGGAAGAAGAATGGGTGTTTACTACTGTTTGCAGTTTTGACCCATTTTCTCATGAGTAGTGCATGTCTGCAATAGACTTAGATGTTTGGTACTTTGACAGTGGGGCAACCAAACATATTACCTCGCAACACAGTTTCTTCTCTTCACTTGAACCTTCCCCTACAGGGAATACTGTTACATACGCCAACAACTCCTCTTAGATCATTTTGACTACTGCTGATGGTAGTCCTTTCACTTTGTCAGATGCTTTGTTTGTGCCAGGGATCAAGAAAAATCTGTTATCAGTTTTTGCATTAGCCAAGATTGTCTTGGTTGTGAAATTTGTTGATGACAGATGTACACTTCATGATATGTCAAATAGAGATGTGATTATTGCTTCTGGCATTTTATCTTGTGGGCTCTATAATCTCATAGACTATGAAAGATTTGTGAATGATTTGGCATGTGCAGTACATGATTCTCAAGCTATGTCAGATGCAAAGTTTTGGCATGCACGCTTTGGTCATCTGAATTTTGCTAGTTTGCTATGCCTACAGAAATCTGAAATGGTATCCTCTTTGCCCAAACTTGAGGCACCCAAAAAACATGTTTGTGAAGGCTGTATTTTGGGAATTATGCAGCGTTCCTCCTTTCCAAAAGATGGCTACTTAGAAATTGCAGCTTGTACATAGTGATGTTTGTGGTCCTATGCAGACACCTTCTTTTGGAAATTATCTTTACTTCGTGACTTTCATTGATGATTTTTCCAGGCATGCATGGGTATATCCATTGAAGGCAAAGTCCGAAGTGTTCATGTGCTTCAAACAATTTTTGGTTTTTGCTGAAAATCTATCAGCATGCAAAATGGGCACCCTCTGTTCTGATCGAGGGGGGAATATATGTCTTCTGATTTTAATGCATTTCTGGCTGAATGTGGGATAAAACACCAGTGTACAGTGCCGTATACACCTCAATGTAATGGAGTTTCTGAACGAAAGAACATGTCACTCACGGAAATGGCGAGGTGTATTGTCAAGAGTGAGGCTTTACCACATAGTTTCAGGCTTGATGTTGTCATGTGTGCAGCATATGTACTTAACAGGTGTCCCACTAAAGCGCTGCAGTCTATCATTCCATATGAGGCTTGGCATGATCACAAGCCATCTATTGCTCATCTGCATGTTTTTGGTTGTTTCGCATATGCATTAGTGCCTGATCAAGATCGTAGAAAATTAGATGATAAAGCAGTAAAATGTATTTTTGTTGGGTATTGTTATGAAAATAAAGGCTATCGTATGTATCATCCACAAACTAAACGCATTTTGGTTAGCCATGATGTTGTTTATGTGGAAGATGATATTCATCCATTGCTTTCATGTACTAAGGAGACATATGTAAGCTCCAAAGACATGTATGATAATTTGTTGCCTCCTTTTATAGGTGGACAGTCTAGTGCTGATCCTAATGAGAAAACTTCTCAGCCTTTGTAGGTTTCATGTGATGATTCAGATCATCTCATTCTGATGCAGATTTACATGATGCACTTGTTGATGAGAGAGCTGACATTGAGGAGGCAAAAAATATGCCAAAATGGTTAGTGCAGACTTTGCGTGACACCAAATTAGATGCACCTCTGTGATATCGTACTTGATCAGGCTCTCATAGTGCCTCTTTTGCATCAGATTGCTATGCTATGGCTGCATCTGTGATGAGAATGAACCTATTTCATTTGACGAAGCACAAAATTCAAAAAATTGGATGGTTGCTATGCAATTTAAATATGATGCTATATGAAGAACGGTACTTGATCTTTATGTGACTTGCCTCCTGGCAAGAAGGCCATTGGCACTAAGTGGGTTTACAAGCTAAAGTGTAAGCCTGATGGAACAGTTGACAGATATAAGGCTAGGCTTGTTGCAAAGGGTTATGCGTAGGAAAGAGGCATTGATTTTGATGAGACCTTTGTACCTACATGTTGTATGACTACTGTTTGGAGCATTTGTGCACTTGCAGCCAATCATGTTTGGAATGTACATCAGTTGGACATTAAAATTGCATTTCTAAATGGTGACTTGCATGAAGAAGTCTATGTTTTTCAGCCCCATGGCTTTGTGTAGAAAGAGCATGAAAACTAGGTGTGCAGGTTAAAAAAAGCATTATATGGTTTAAAGCAAGCAGCATGTGCTTGATATGAGAAGATACATGCCTATCTGATTGCACATGGTTTTGAGAACAATCCAACTGAAAGCACCTTATATGTTAAGCGTGCTAATGATGTGCTTCTGATCATTGTTGTCTATGTTGATGACATGTTGCTCACTGGTCCTATTGAGAAACATATTGCTAATTTTAAGGCTGATTTGCATGCCTCATTTGAGATGTCTGATCTGGGGCATTTGCATCTCTGTTTGGGCATTGAGTTTATGCAAGTTGATGGTGGAATGGCTTTGTGTAAAACAAAATATATTGACACATTATTGCAGCATTTTGGCCTTGAAGACTGTAAGCCTATATCCATTCCTATGGAGAGAGGTTTAGGATTGAGTCTTCATGATGCTAGAGATGCATTTGATGCTTTCCTCTATCAGCAAGATGTTGGATGCTTGATTTACTTATGCATTACTTGTCCAGATATATAGTTTTTTGTCTCATAGATGAGCAGGTTTATGCATTGCCCCGGTGTCAAGCATTGGCAGGCAGTTAAGCGCATCTTTCGCTACTTGAGTGGTACTCGGCTACTTGGGTTGTTTTATCCCAAGGGGGGATCACTACCACGAGATTTGCATGCTTTTTTTGACTCAGACTGGGCTTGTTGCTATGACACTCATGTGTCCACTAGTGGCTTTTGCTTCATGCTTGGTAGCTCATGTATATCTTGGTTGAAGAAGAAGCAGCCTACTGAGGCCACTTCTAGTTGTGAGGCTAAGTATAGGGAAGCTTTCACAACGACTGTTGAGTGTGTGTGGCTAAAACGCCTTATAGCTGATTTGGGTGTTGGTCAGTCTTTTGCCACCACCATCTTCACTGACAGTGAGAGCGCATTGGCAGTTGCGAGGAACCCTGTGTTCCATGCTCGCACTAAGCACGTTGAGGTGCATTATCATTATGCACACTAAAAACTTCTAAGGAATTCAACTTCAGCACTGATCTACTCACACAGAGAAAAATACTCACAAACAGACTTCAAATTCAGCACTTTTCTATTGTGACATAATATTATTCAACAGAGTTTTGCTCAAATAGACAGAAAACTAGACTTGCACTCGGTAGAAAATATAGAATTCTTCATTAAAGTTCTTCGAAATCACAGTGATTACAAGATAAATAGGAGTAACACTTCTCTGAACAATGCTAATGTTGCTGTGCATGATCTGTATTCAGCTTATGCAAAAAAACAGGTTCAGAGACTCTCCTCTCATCTTCTTGGATAGATACTCTCTTCTTCCTCTTTCTGTTTGTCTCCCCCTCTTGAAAGATGCTTCTTCTTCCTTTTTCTGTCTCTTGAAAGATGCTTCTTCTTCTCGTTACATACTTGCACGACAAAATACAACGAACGTAATCATGCAACATTGATGCCCAACTAATTTGTAACTACTTATTAAGATTTCAAGTCAGCAACATTCCGATTTAGAAACATCCAATTTAGCAAAATTCCGAGTCAGCAGAATTCTGATTCAGCAGACTCCGAGTCAGAAGACTCTTTGTGCAGACCTTTAGAAATCTGACTCACTACTGATTCTTCCAATTTCTCTCCCCTCAACACATCATTTCCACATGACAAGCATGTTAGTGACAACATACTAGAAATAGTACATACAAATATTTGGGGTCCTACAAAGACCATATCTATGGGTGGTTGCAGGTTTTATGTTACTTTTATTGATGACTATACACGAAAAGTGTGGGTATATTTCATGAAAGAGAAGATTGAGGTGTTCACTCACTTTGAGATTTTTAAAGCTATGGTGGGAAAGCAGACAGGGAAACATATTCAGACATTAAGATTTGATCGAGGAGGTGAATACATGTCAAATGAGTTCAACAATTTTCTAAAAAATCATGGAATTCGGCATCAGTTTTCATGTAGGTACACACCACAATAGAATGTAGTCACTGAATGCAAAAATAGAATGTTGATATATTTAGGTAGTGATGTGTGAGGACCGTCGGGGCACTTTTTTCCCTCTTTAGGAGGTTTTTTTCCCCCGTTTGTATATACACCTATTGCCTTAATGGGCTACTTATCTTTGTACATTCTCTAGTAATACATTCAGTATTGTGTGTTGTGCTCCACGCTTCTTCTTCTTCCTTGTGTTGTTCGCGTGCTTCCGCAGACGTCTAGCTCCAACAATTGGTATCAGAGTGGGTCGTCGCTTCATCTAGGCCGCCGTCGACACTCCTTTGGTTGTAGTCTCAGAATCGCACAAATTTTGGTGAGCATACTCAGTGTGTTTCTGAGATCAAAACAGATTCGCTATGTGGTGCCGAAATCGTGATCTGAGCTCGTTTCGGCCTCCGAACACACTATCGCAGTGCTTGTGCAAGCTATTTCGTCTTTTTGTGCCAAAGCAATATACCAGTTTCTGTTTGCTAGTATAAGCATCTCAAAGTTTGCTACAGGTCTAGCGGAATTCGTCTGGACAGTTCTATTCAACTTTTTGAGATATAGTCAATTTTTTGCATCCAAGTATTTTAGTCACCGGCCATGGCTAAAAGCAGTGATGTATTCCGTATGTTGGCTGTTGAGGATAAGTTGGATGGTACCAACTACCCGTTATGGGCTTATATGATGTGACATGTGTTGGTTCAAAAGGACTGTGGAACATTGTGTAGGGTGTCGAAAAACATCCTATCACACCTGCAACTGTTACAATTGAAGGTACTGAAGCTGATGCAGAAGGTGTAAAAGATGATGATATTCTGCATATTCCTATTCGTATTGCAGTTTTTGCTGCATCTACTGCAGAGCAGATTCGCTCGGATGGCAGAGATGCCCAAGCACATGCATTGATAGCTTTGTCTGTCAAACATGCCATTATTCTTCACATTCGCTCTTGCAAAACAACTAAGGATGCTTGGGATACACTTACCACATTGTACCAAGCTAGGAATGAGGCTCATTTTGCTTACCTCCAAAAACAGTTGGAGAGTGAGCACATGAATGAAGATGATTCTATGGACAATTTCCTAACGAAGATTAAAGACTTGAAGGAACAATTGATTTTTGCTGATGAGGTTATACCAGATAGTTCACTTGTGCAGACTGTTCTGAATGGTCTTCCTGATTCATATCGAAGTTTTGCTTCTACTCTTCAATTGATGATGAAAGGCAATCCAAATGCCTTATCATTTGAGGAGTTAGTCTCTATTCTATTGCATGAAGATCAATCCAGGCAAAACAGGTCCATTATGCGAGTTGCAGATCAAGCTTTCGTGGCTAGAGAGAAGGGCAAAGGAAAATGGAGCTCTTCAACTAGTAAGCAGAAATCTGCTAATTCTGCATATTCAAAGAAGGAAGATAAAGATGAGAAGAAATCAGAAAAGCAGAAATTATTTTGTAAGTACTATAAAGGGAATGATCATATCATAAAGAACTGTCCAAAACTGGCTGCTAAAGAGGCAAAGAAGAAAGAGCCTGGAATGGTTGTTGTAGAGGCCTCTACACCAAAAATAGAGTCTACTAATCTTGTGCAAGAAGAAGAATGGGCGTTTACTATTGTCTACAATTTTGACCCATCTTCTCATGAGCAGTGCATGTCTGCAGTAGACTCAGATGTTTGGTATTTTGATAGTGGGGCGACCAAACATATTACCTCGCAGCACAGTTTCTTCTCTTCACTCGAGCTTGCCCCCATAGGGAATACTGTTACATGCGCCAACAACTCCTCTTATCTTGTTATGAGAGTTGGTAAGATCATTTTGCTATTGTTCATGGTAGTTCTTTCACTTTGTTAGATGCTTTATTTATGCCAAGGATAAAAAAGAACCTGTTATCAGTTTTTGCATTAGCCAAGATTGGCTTGGTTGTGAAATTTGTTGATGAGAGGTATATAGTTCATGATCTCTCAAATGGCGATGTGATTATTGCTTTTGGCATTTTATGTCGTGGGTTGTATAAGCTCATAGACTATGAAAGATCTGTAAATGATTTGCCATGTGCAGTAAATGATTCTCAGGCTATGTCAGATGCAAAGCTTTGGCATGTACGCTTTGGTCATCTGAATTTTGCTAGTTTGCTACGCCTGCAGAAATTTGAAATGGTGTCCTCTTTGCCCAAACTTGAGGCACCTGGAAAACATGTTTGTGAAGGCTGTATTTTGGGTAAAATGCAGTGTTCATCCTTTCCAAAAGATGGTTCAGTTCGAGCTACTCAGAAATTGCAGCTTGTACATAGTGATGTCTGTGGTCCTATGCAGACACCTTCTTTTGGGAATTATCTTTACTTCGTGACTTTCATCGATGATTTTTCTAGGCGTGCATGGGTATATCCATTGAAGGCAAAGTCCGAAGTGTTCATGTGCTTCAAACATTTTTTGGTTTTGGCTGAAAATCTGTCAGCATGTAAAATGGGCACCATCTGTTCTAATCGAGGGGGGGAATATATGTCTTCTGATTTTAATGCATTTTTGGCTAAACGTGGGATAAAACACCAATGTATAGTGCTGTATACACCTCAATAGAATGGAGTTGTTGAACGAAAGAACAGGTGACTCATGGAGATGGCGAGGTGTATGGTCAAGAGTCAGGCTTTACCACATAGTTTCTGGCTTGAGGTTGTCATGTGTGCAACATATGTACTAAAGAGGTGTCCCACTAAAGCACTACAATCTATCACTCCATATGAGGCTTGGCATGACCGCAAGCCATCTGTTGCTCATCTGCATGTTTCTGGTTGTTTGGCATATGCATTAGTGCCTGAACAACATCACAAAAAATTGGATGATAAAGGAGTAAAATGTATTTTTGTTGGGTATAGTTCTGAAAGTAAAGACTATCATCTGTATCATCCAGAGACTAAACGCATTTTGGTTAGCCGTGATGTTGTTTTTGTGGAAGATGTTATTCATCCATTGCTTTCATGTACTAAGGAGACATATGTTAGCTCCAAAGACATGTATGATACTTTGCTGCCTCTTTTTACAGGTGGAAAAGTCTAGTGCTTGTCCTAATGAGGCAACTTCTTAGCCTTTGTAGGTTTCATGTGATGATGCAGATAATTCCATTTCTGATGCAGATGTACATGATGCACTTATTGATGAGAGAGCTGATATTGACCAGACAACAACTATGCCGAAATGGCTAGTGTAGACCTTGCGTGACAACAAATTTGATGCACCTCTATCATATTGTACTCGTTCAGGCTCTCATAGTGCCTCTTTTGCATCAGATTGTTATGTTATGGCTGCATCTAGTCTCTGTGATGAGAATGAGCCTATTTCGTTTGATGAAGCACAAAATTCAGAAAATTGGATGGTTACTATGCAATATGAATATGATGCTAGAATGAAGAATGGTACTTGGTCTTTATGTGACTTGCCTCTTGACAAGGAGGCCATTGGCACTAAGTGGGTATACAAGGTGAAGCGTAAACCGGATGGTACAGTTGACAGGTATAAGGCTAGGCTTGTTGCAAAGGGTTATGCACAAGAAGGAGGCATTGATTTTGATGAGACCTTTGCACCTATATAACGTATGACTGTTGTTCGGAGCATCTGTGCACTTGGAGCTCATAATGGTTGGAATGTACATCAGTTGGACATTAAAACAACATTTCTGAATCGTGACTTGCATGAAGAAGTGTATGTTTTTTAGCCCCGTGGTTTTGTGCCGAAAGGGCATGAAAACGAGGTGTGCAAGTTAAAGAAGGCATTATATGGTTTAAAGCAAGCACCACGTGCTTGGTACGAGAAGATACATGCCTATCTGATTGCACATGGTTTTGAGAACAGTCCAACTAAAAGCACCTTATATGTTAAGCGTGCTAATGATGTGCTGTTGATCATTGTTGTCTATGTTGATGACATGTTACTCACTGGTCCTATTGAGAAGCGTTTTCTGATTTTAAGGCTGATTTGCATGTCTCATTTGAGATGTCTAATTTGGGGCATTTGCATCACTATTTGGGCATTCAATTTATGCAAGTTGATGGTGGAATGGCTTTGTGTCAAACGAAATATATTGACACATTATTGCAGTGTTTTGGCCTTGAAGACTGTAAGCCTATTGCCACTCCTATGGAGACAAGTTTACGATTGAGTCTTCATGATGTTGGAGATTCATTTGATGTTGTTCTCTATCAGCAGGCTAGTGGATGCTTGATTTACTTATGCATTACTCTGCCAAATATTCAATTTGCTATCTCATAGATGAGCAGGTTTATGCATTGCCCAGGAGTCAAGCATTGGCAGGCAGTTAAGCTAATCTTTCGCTATTTGAGTGGTACTCCGCTACTTGGGTTGTTTTATCCCAAGGGGGATCACTACCGCCAGATTTGCATGCTTTTTCTGACTTTGATTGGGCTGGTTGCTATGACACTCATGTGTCCACTAGTGGCTTTTGCTTCATGCTTGGTAGCTCATGTATATCTTGGTTGAGCAAGAAGAATCCTACTGAGGCCTGTTCTAGTTGTGAGGCTAAGTATAGGGAAGCTTTCACAGGGACTGTTGAGTGTGTGTGGCTGAGACGCCTTATGGTTGATTTGGGTGTTGGTCAGACTTCTACCACCACCATCTTCACTGATAGTCATAGCGCATTGGGAGTTGCGAGGAACCCTGTGTTCCATGCTCACACTAAGCACATTGAGCTGCATTATCACTATGTCAGGGAGAGGTTCTCTGTTTGGGAGATCAACTTGGCATATGTGCCCACGCAGGAGAACATTGTAGACCTTTTCACGAAGGCTCTGCCTAGGGAGAAGTTTGAAGCTTTCCGCAAAGCTTTGGGCTTACTTCCTTTTGTGGAGTTATTTCCACATAGCTTGGCACTTCCTTATACATGAGTGCCAGATCCTTGTTCATCGCATCACTGCTAGGGGGGATTTGTTGATATATTTAGGTAGTGATGTGTGTGAACACACTAGGACCTTCGGGGCACTTTTTTCCCTCTTTAGGAGGTTTTTTTCCCCCAAATTGTATATACGCCTATTGCCCTAATGGGCTACTTATCTTTGTACATTTTGTAGTAATACATTCAGTATTGTGTGTTGTGCTCCAAGCCTCTTCTTCTTCCTTGTGTTGTTCGTGTGCTTCCACATACGTCTAACTCCAACAGGCATCAATTTTCATGTAGGTGCACACCACAATAGAATGGAGTCACTGAATGCAAAAATAGACATATTGTAGAAATAGCAAGAGTCTTGATGGCTAAGAAGAATATGCCTCATTGTTATTGGGCAGAAGTTGTTTATACTGCTATATACATCATGATCAGAACTCCGATTGTTGTTGTACATCAAGTTATGCCTGAAGAGAAGTTCACAGGTAAAAAGCCCAACTTATCACATCTGAAAGTTTTTTGTTGTATTGCATATGTACATGTTCTAGATGAGTTGAGGATGAAGCTTGATCCAAAAGCAGAAAAATGTGTCTTCATTGGATACTCCCTTGAGCAAAAGGGATATAAATGTTATAACCCACTCAAACGACAGGTGAAGGTGAGTAGAGATGTGGTATTTGATGAAATGTCAAGCTTCTATGCAGATGCCAAAGAAGGACTGAATCTTGAACCAAATGACAAAGAAAATGCTAAAAAATCAAGTGCAAAATCTCAAGTTTTTTAGTGGACCGGATGCATCACCATGCAATAGTTCCAACTCAAATCCATGGAGTGGAAGATTGCATGGAAATTTCAGTCCAACAAATTTATCAAATACATCCAAGAAAGGTAAAGAAAAGCTTTCTGCTGGTCATAAAACATGTGCAGGTTTTGAAGATGTTGATGGAGATTCAAGCAGTTCATAAAACAGTCTTGATGAGGAACTTGGATTGCCCTCTATGAAGACTCTAGGAGTAAGAAGGGCCAAGTAGATGATACAAGGAGAAGTGACCCAAGACCGGAAAGATGTGGGAGGATGCGGAATCCAGTGCAACGATTGACATATAATAGTTACGTGGCTTGTCATTGTGCCTACATGACAAAGGTAATACAAGATGCTCAACCTTCTTTTTTTGAAGATGCAATTGGAAATGGACATTGGGAAAAATCTATGGATGAGGAGATGGCTACACTTCATGGAAATGATACATGGAAGCTGGTTCCATTGCCACAAGAAAGAAACCCATGGGCTGCAAGTGGGTTTACAAGGTAAAGCACAATGATGATGGTAGCATAAACAGGTATAAATCACATTTGGTAGCAAAAGGATATGCACAAACTTATGGCATTGATTATGAGGGAACATTCAGCCCTATAGCTAAAATATCTACTGTCAGAACACTTGTTGCATTAGCTATAGCAAAAGGATGGACTTTGCATCAGATGGATGTGAAGAATGCTTTTCAACATGGTGAGTTACAGGAAGAAGTATACATGGACCAACCATAAGGATATGAAGATTCAAAGCATCCAAAATATGTTTGCAGGTTTCAAAAGGCTTTGTATGGGCTAAAGCAAGCTCCTCGTGCATGGCATACAAGGATTGTTGATTACTTAACCACCATTGTGTTTTCTATGTGTGATGTAGATCATTCACTATATGCAAGGAAGGGTGATGATGGGATCACAATTGTGGCTATTTATGTTGATGACGTGATTGTAGGTGGTGATAATTAAGAAATCATTAAAGAGGTAAAGCAACTTCTTATGCACGAATTTGACATGAAAGATCTTGATGTGTTGCGCTACTTCTTGGGCATTGAGTTTATACATACAGAAACAGGTATATGGATGTCGTAAAGGCAATATGCCTTGAATATGCTGCAAAAGTATGGTATGGCTGATTGTAAGCCAATTTCTATGCCATTAGTTTAGAATTTGAAGTTGGATGCTACATCAAGTGAAGCATTGGAAAATGCTTCTATGTACAAGAAAATTGTGGGAAGTCTTTTATATCTCACAATTACAAGACCTGATCTAAGCTATACGATTGGACTTGAAAGTCAATTTATCCAAGTTCCCAAGAATCCACACTTGGATGCTTTGAGGTGCACTCTATGTTATGTGAGTGCTACTTTGGATTATGCATTGTTTTATGAAGCTGGTATAGATCTATAGGTTCATGGATACACCGATGCAAATTGGGCTGATAGTATTCTAGATAGAAGATCTACTAGTGGCTTTCTATTCTCACTTGGAGGTGCAACTATTACATGGAGCAGCAAGAAGCAACCCACTGTTGCTTTGTCGAGTACAAAGGCTGAGTATAGAGGTGCTACAATGGCATCATGACCTAAGGTTCATATGTTTTTCCCTTTATCCTAACTTTCCCAAGTACAACCTCATGGCCACGTTCTTTTGTATTAGTCCCTTATTCTTTTTTAATTTCCTTAGGATGACATTTCTTTGTCCAATAGTTTTCGTCCTGAGGAACACTTGAGCTTTTGCAGTTGAAATTTATTCGCATGATTTATATACTTTCTCCTTAAAGTTTCTCGCAAGAGTGAACAATTTATGCTTGCACTTGAGAAATTAGGGTTCTTGTACTTGATCGTGCTTAACATAACCCTATTTGATCAATACCTCTATCCGCACTTAGCCTAGACTAGGAATTGACAGAGGGGTTTGAGAATGATCCAACCTCAAGTTGCTTATCCCTTGCTCATGCTTGAGTGCTCAAGACAATCATTCTCAAGCCCGCAGTACTCTCATGCTTTGGAGGCCCTTTGATGCTCTTAATGGACCTGTAAAAGTCCCAAAGTTAGCTTAAGATTTAAATCTACTGACACAATAGACCATCTTCATTCATATAATTCAAAGGCCCGATTTTGCTTTGTGTTTATTAGAATTTCCCTTAGAGATCCCTCAAGTTTCCCAAGATTTCTAGAAATGTAGTTCATATGAAGAAGTTATGTTTGTTTAGGGTTTTGGGGGTTAAAACAGGCAAACAAGATTTCTCGAATTATTTGCTTGGGGCCTGCCTATGTTCCTATAGCTTAATATTTATGCCCAAAATTAGCCAAAATTTGCAAATTAGAAAACCCTAAAAAATTGGTCGAAATTGGTTGTCAATCATAATCGATAAGGCTATCAATCGCAATGGATAGAGATGTCTGTCGTGGCCTCTCAATCATGATGGACAGGTGTCAATCGCGATGGACATGTGTCAATCGTGATGGATAGTGTCAATCACAATTGATGGGTTGATCGCAATGGACAGTGTCAATCGCGATTGATGGGTCGATCGCAATAGATGATATCAATCACGATGGACAGATTTTCTCAAGTTTTATGCATTATTTTGTGTCAATCGTGACCTATCAATCACGATGGATAGGTTTCTCACCAAATGGGGCTGTCAATTGTGATTTCTCTATCAATCGCAATGGACAGGGGATCATAGATAGATGACCATTCATCATGATCGAGCTAGGGCACGATGCTACAACTAATATGATCAAAGCTTTGATCGATTCTGGAGCTTCCACTAGTGCAATTAGGTACTCATGCTATAAAGAATTGGGAATGGAAGTTAAGCCATTAGAAGCTTATCTAGTGGGCTTAGGAGGCATGGAAACCCCTTGTATCGGTGAGGCAAAGATTCCTATCCTCGTAAAGAATGTCCCTTTGATAGTAAAATTGCTAGTTTGCCAATTGACTTAAACCTACAACAATGATTGCTTCAGGTCTAGGTTAACAAGCAACGCCTAACAATTGAATTGGAAAGCAGAGGCCCTTTTGATTCCACTACCCCGCACTTTACAAACACTAGAGAGTCCAATGTGCACCCTTCCTCACCTATTGATGGGTAGGTCATGCAAGTGCTAAAATCCCCTTCTCTTTCAAAAGTATCAACATCACAATTATAACGATCACTTTCATAGAGTAGAGGAGGACAACTACAACCAGATGGCAAGAAGGAGGCCACCCTGGTGACAAAAGCTACTACACAACCTCACTCCTCATGCACAAGGAAAAAAGATGAACCAAATTTCAAGACTAAAGAAATATGGGTCATGAAAGGAGAGAAACCACTAGCTTTGCCATGACAATTCCCATCCAGGCAAGCCAATCATGCCAAAAGAAGAATGAAGTAACTAGGACAACCACAAGATATCCGACAAATTTGGGTGCCTAAGGAATTAGTTGTAGCTCAACAAGGGCGATTGCACATGTGGATACCCAAGGAACTCTTACATGCACCTATGCTCTCCCTCACAAGAAAAGTCTCAACAAATAAGTCAAGGAGAGGCAAGGGTCATAACCAAGCGAAGTTATCAAAAGAAGATCAACTCACCTCTTTGGCAATAGTAAGAAGACAAGCAACAAGGGTATGGGTTTGAAAGCCAAAAGCATCAGTAGCTCCCATAGAACCAAAGAGCCAACCACAAGGGATACAAAATTTAAGAAACCATGCAAAGATGAAGAGGCCAAAAGCAATCTGTACGCGGCCAAACATTGTTCAAAAATGGATGCCTATAAGGAAGAATGATCAGTTGTCATTCAACCATCAATTGTTTGCATCATTTTGAGATCCAATGGATACCTCCAAACAAAGATTGCATCAAATATGCAAGTAACATTAGAAGCCTTGACGTGTGAAAACCATGTGCCCTTGGCATAACCCCATCTTTTGCACCATTCAGGTCATACATTTCCAAAGTATGCATTAATATAGGGCCACATTACAAGGCCATGCATAGACACAGTTGAGAATCCCAAGCACACGAGACACATTTGACATATGTAGACTATGTTATTGATATTAATCGCTTTCTTCTTGTTTTGTGACATTGTTCCAAAAAAAATAAAGAAAAAGAAAAGAGAAGGAATAGAACCATGCACTCGAAAAATCTCATCAGTGAACCATCAATCCATCAACAACAAAAGACAACCCAAGGGTCAATCACCTTGATGGGAGTACAACATGAAGATTTGAATATCGATTGACCTTTCACCATGGGAAGAATCCCCTACGTTGGCAATACTATAACAATGATAGATTAGGAAACCATTTTGTCAGCATACCCTTGAGCACTTAGCTCAAGACCCAACATTTTACACCATAATTCTTACATAGGGCCACATTACAAAGCCGTGCACAAGGCACATATTTTCTTCAACCCATGCACTAACACACTTACCTATCATTCATTATGGATTATGGATACTTACCATGATGTTTGAAAGATCTAAAAAATTTGAGCAACTAGAAATTTTAGGAAGCTCACAAATACACCATCATGCTGGAATCCAAGGAAGAAGTACATACAAAGGGACTAAAACTTGCAAAGGCTATCAATGACAAAATGAAGAAAAACACCACCCACCTCGCTACATTTGGAAGACAAACCACTCTTGTTGATACATGATGGACACTATCTCTCAAAGGACTACATGGAACACCCACTCCAACAAGTGTATGTTAGGGATGACAAACTCGAGAGGGGGGAGTGTTGGCACTCAAGGTCAAACACAAGGTGCGAGAACACGTCAAAGAAGTGGACATACAAGAAGAGGGAGCATGTAGGGAGCTCCAAGAAGTATATGTTAAATTTTTAGAAGAAATCCCTATAAAAATAGTGATTTTGAGCACTAAAAACCATTGCAAACATCATTTCACATTTTTGAAAGTCCATTTTTTTCAAGTCGAGGAATCCTAGAACTTGAGGAGTATTAAAAGTATCTATATACCAATTTTCATAATTGTTAGACTTCATTTGAGCCCTCAAATAAGCCTTGGAACCTAAATTTTTAACTAGACCGAACACTAGGTCTGGACAAGGCCAAAACTTAGTGAAAAACTATCAAAAGAGCTAGAGAGCTCATTTTTTAGGTTGACTTGGTAGAGATTCAAGCTTTTGTATTAGAGTTCTTTTGTAATTGAAAGCATTCCATTGTTACACTCTTTGTTTTTGCGTGTGTGCACGTGTGTGTGTGTATGTGTATGCATGCTTGTGTGGCTTCTCACTCACACACTTGTGCTTTCACTTGTTCATGGTCATCACAACACCGTCATGTCTCCACATATTTGATAGTTATGAGGTGGATCTCCTCACGTTGGTACTCACCATTGTGCTAGAGTGACAATAAGCTACAAAGCATGAAGCAAAAACCATTAGTGGACACATGAGAGTGTCATAACAACCATCCTAGTCAGAGTTAGAAAAAGCATGTAAATCTAGCGGTAGTGATCCCCCCTTGGGATAAAACAATTGAAGTAGTTGGGTATCACTCAAGTAGCAAAAAATGCACTTAGCCACTTGCCAATGCTTAACACATGGGTGATGCATAAACCTACTTATCTGTGAGACACTAAACTGAATATTAGGCAGAGTTATGCATAATTAAATCAAGTATCCAAGAGTCCCTTGATAGAGAATAGTATCAAATGCATCTCCAGCATCATGAAGACTCAATCATAAACCTATCTCCATAGGAGTGGCAATAGGTTTGCTGTCTTCAAGGCCAAAGTGTTGCAATAATCTATCAATATATTTTGTTTAACACACAATTATTCCTCCATCAACTTGCTTAAACTGAATGCCAAAATAATGGTGCAAATGCCCCAAATCTGACATCTCAAAAGAGGCATGCAAATCAGCCTTAAAATCAATACTATGCTTCTTATTAAAACCAGTGAGTAGCATGTCATCAACATACACAACAATGATAATTAGTACAATATTTACACGCTTAAGATATAAGGTGCTCTTAGTTGGACTATTCTCAAAACCATGTGCAATCAAGTAGGCATGTATCTTTTCATACCAAGCACATGCTCCATGCCTCAAACCATATAAGGCGTTTTTCAACCTACACGGTTTGTTTTCATGTCTCTTTTAGACAAAATCACAAGGCTAAGAAACATACACTTCTTCATGTAAGTCACCATTCAGAAATGCAATTTTAATGTCCGACTGATGTACATTCCAACGATGATGAGATGCAAGTGCATAGATGCTATGAACAATAGTCATTAGGCATGTTGGAGCAAAGGTCTCATCAAAATGAATGCCTCTTTCTTGAGCATAAATTTTTGCAACAAGCCTAGCCTTATACCTATCAATTGTTCCATCATGCTTATGCTTTAGCTTGTATACCCACTTAGTGCCAATGGCTTTATTGCCAAGAGGCAAGTCACATAAAGAACAAGTACCATTCTTCATAATAACATCATATTTTGATTGCATAACGGCCATCCAATTTTCTGAATTTTGTGCTTCATCAAACAAAATAGGATCATTCATTTCAAAAAGACTAGAGGCACCCATAGCATAGCAATCTGATGTAAAAGAAGCACTATGAGAGCCTGAACGAGTATGATATGACAAACATGCATCTAATTTTCTTTCTTGCAAAGTTTGCACCAACCATTTAGGCATAGTATTTGCCTTCTCTATATCCGTTCTCTCATCAACAAGTGCATCATCTAAATTTGCATTAGAAATGGAATGATATGCATCATCATTTGAAACCTATAAAGGTTGAGGGATTGCCTCATTTAGACCAGCAATAGATTCTCCACCTGTAAAAAGAGGTAGCAAAGTGTCATACACATCTTTGGAGCTAACTAATGTCTCCTTAGTACATGAAAGTAATGGATCAATCGCATCTTCCATAGAAACAACATCATAGCTAACCAAAATGCATTTAATTTGTGGATGATACAGATGATAGGCTTTCCTTTAAGAACTGTAACCAACAAAAATGCATTTCAGAGCTTTATCATCCAATTTCCTGCATTGTCGTTCAGGCACTAATGCATATGCCAGACACTCAAAGACACGAAGATGAGCAACATATGGCTTGCAACCATGCCAAGCCTCATATGGAGTAATAGACTGCAATGCTTTAGTGGGACACCTGTTAAGTACATATGTTGCACACATAATAGCCTCAAGCCAGAAACTTTGTGGTAAAGCCTGACTCTTGACCATATACCTTGCCATCTCCATGAGAGACCTATTCTTTCTTTCACCAACTCCATTCTCTTGAGGTGTATATGACACTGTACACTGATGTTTTATCCCATGTTCAACCAGAAATGCATTAAAATAAGAAGACATATATTCCCCCCTTAATTAGAATGGTGGTTGCCCATTTTACATGCTGAGAGGATTTTAGCCAAAACTAGAAACTGTTTGAATCACATCAACACTTTGGACTTTGCTTTCAATGAATATACCCATGCATGCTTGGAAAAATCATCTTTGATGAAAGTCATGAAGTAAAGGTAGTTGCCAAAAGAGGATGTCTTCATAGGACAACAAAGATCACTATGAACAAGCTGCAATTTTTGAGTAGCTTGAATGGAACCATCTTTTGGGAACGAGGAACACTACATTTTGCCCAAAATATAGCCTTCACAAACATGTTTACCAGGTGCCTCAAGTTTGGGCATAGAGGACACCATTTCAAATTTTTGCAAGCATAACAAACTAGCAAAATTTAGATGACCAAAGCATGCATGTCAAAGCTTTGCATCTAAGATAGCCTGATAATCATGTACTGCACATGCTAAATCATTCATAGATTTTTCATGGTCTTTGAGCTTATACAACCCGTGACATAAAATTCTAGAAGCAATAATACACCATTTGAGAGATCATGGACTATATATCTATCATCAACAAATTTGAGCCCCACATGATAGGATAAGAGGAGTTGTTGGTGCATGTGATAGTATTCCCTATAGGGGCAGGCTCAAGTGAAGTGAAGAAACTCCACTGCGAGGTAATATGTTTGGTTTCCCACTATCAAAGTACCAAACATTTGAGTCTACTGCAGACATAC
The DNA here is from genome assembly GCA_020310875.1 of Ceratopteris richardii. Taxonomy (NCBI): domain Eukaryota; kingdom Viridiplantae; phylum Streptophyta; class Polypodiopsida; order Polypodiales; family Pteridaceae; genus Ceratopteris; species Ceratopteris richardii. The sequence goes on along the minus strand of CM035429.1, from coordinate 64,699,328 downwards.
ATTGTTCATGAGAAGATGGGTCATAACTACAAATAGTAGTAAATACCCATTCTTCATTCTGCACAAGATAAGGAGACTTTGTTTTGGGTATAGAGGCCTCTAGAACAACCATTCAAGCCTCTTTCTTCTTTGCCTCTTTTGGAGCCAGTTTTGGATAACTCTTTATGACATGATCATTTCCTTTACAATATTTGCAAAAAAAATATGCTTTTCTATTTTCTTCTCTTCTTTGTCATCCTTCTTTGATTGTGTAGAATTAGCATATTTTTGCTTACTATTAGATGAGCTCCATTGACCTCTACCCTTCTAACTAGCCAGGAAATCTTGATCTGCAACATGCATAATGGACATGTTCTAACTATACTAATCTTTCTGCAACAGAACAGAGACTAACTCCTCAAATGTTAAGGCATTTGGATTGCCTTTCATCATCAATCAAAGAGTAGAAGCAAAACTCTAATATGAATCTCGAAGATCGTTCAGAACAATCTCCACAAGTGAATTGTCTGGCAAGATTTCATGAGCAGAAATCGTTTGCGCCTTCAAATCTTTGATCTGTGCCAAAAAAATATCCATTGAATCTCCTTCACTCATATGCTCACTCTCCAACTATTTTTGGAGGTAAGAAACACGAGCCTCATTAATTTTCCTGCGATTGTGATACTATGGTCAGAGGGGTCTCAACAATGCCCTAGATGAAGTGGAGACCTACCTTGATACCAATTGTTTGAGTTTGAGGTGTGCGGAAGCATGCAAACAGTATAAGGAAGAAGAAGAAGCTTGGAGCACAACACACAATATTGAATGTATTACCAAGTGAATGTACAAAGATAAGTAACCCATTAAGGTTATAGGCATATATACAAGCTGGGGAAAAACCTCCTAAAGAGGGAAAAAGTGCCCCAACAGTCCTACTGTGTTCACACGCATCATTACTGAAATATATCAACAACAAAAATGTCACTATTTGATGGCAAAGAAATGCCTATTTATTGGATATACTAGTGAGAGTAAAGGTTATCATGTATATGATTTTCTCAAAACTCACTTTACCCTGTACATGGATGTAAATCATAGCCAAGAAGTAGTTCACGAGATGCATTTGATACACTCATTCCTTTGTTCCAAAATGGTGCACTTGACCACAACCATGTCGACCATTTTGTTCAAAGATATGAAAATCTGTAGAACAAAAATGGTTGAAGATTTGTAACCAAACATGACAAAAAATATTGAGTGAAAAATGGTTGAAAATTTGTATCTAGACATGGTTGAAAGTTTCCAACCAAAAATGGTTAAAAATTTGCAACCAAGCATGGCTGAAATCAACATGATATGTATCCCACAAATCATATATATCTTGATCACATATTACATGAGTAGTATGATTGCTCTTGGTTTTGCATGTAGTGAATTGAAAGAACACTTTATGTATGCAATTATAATGCTTCTTCTTTATGATGATAACATTCTTTTGATTGGGTCTTGTGATGAGAAAGTTTATCTCCTTATGGTTGATTTGTAACATAGTTTTGATTTCACTTATCTTGGTCTTTTGAACCATCATATTGGCATCTAGTTTGTATCTATTGAGAGTGGAATAGTTGTGCACCAAGCAACATATATTGAGAAACTACTTGAGTGTTTTGGTTATTAGAATTGCAAACCTATTTCAACACCAATGGAGATGGGACTTAGGTTTTCCATTGATGATGCAAATGTTGCATTTGATACCTCTTTGTTACAAGTTGTGAGATGTTTGATATATGCATGTAACATAATGCCAAACATACAATATGCAGTTTTCTAGTTGAATCGATTTATGCACATTCCTAACACTATGCATTGGGAAGTGATATAATGTGTGTTTAGATACCCAAAGTCACTTGTTGAGTTTGGATTTATTTTATGATAGAGATGCTCAATCATGCTTGCGTGCTTTTACTAATGCTCATTGTGTTGATTGTTATGATACATGTGTGTCCACTAGTAATTATTCCTTTTTCATTGGAGTATCATGCATATGTTGGTTGAATAAAAAGCACTGTAGAGTGGCCATATCAATTTGTGAAGGTGAGTAAAGGGCAATATGCATAGCTATGGTGGACTGTATAGGGTTGACATGCTTATTGATGGATCTATGCATACAAACTGATACATCTACACATACTTTCACTAACAATTTGAGTGCATTGGTGATTATAAGAAATCTAGTGTTTCACAAATCACATTGAGGCTCATTAGCATTATGTCAAAGAGTGCTTTAATACTAGAGACATTGATTTTGTATGTGTGCCTATACAAGATAATTGGGTAGAGATATTCACCAGAGCTTTTTGCAAATCTTTATGCTTATTACCTTGTGGGTTCTCATATGTCACTCCTAGTGTGTGTTTAGATCAATCTCTCAATGATGGTTTGTTACACTTATGTGTCCCTTGAGTAGCTTTGATGTGAACCATTTCCCTATACATGGGAACTTTTTACTTTAGAGCTAGCTAGAGGTTTTTTCCCCATGTAAGCACATATACATGACATATGCATATGTGGTGGTAACATAGTACTTAGAGATTCACTCATATCACTCACTTTAGCACATATACATGACATATGCATATGTGGTGGTACATAGTACTTAGGGATTCACTTATATCACTCACTTTAGCACATATACATGACATATGCATATGTGGTGGTACATAGTACTTAGGGATTCACTTATGTCACTCACTTTATTTATTCTCATTTTACTTATCATTGTTCATCATTGAATCTACTTTTTCATTGATCTCCTTCATGGTTCTCGTGTGTGATTCCTTGTATGCTTCCTCACTCACTCATGCATCCAAAAAAATGGTAATTGGTCTTGATGTAAACTACCTCTTCCCAAGAATTCCATTGAAATTAAATGGGTTGATAACTTGAAATACAATCTTGATGGTAAAGTTAATCACTATAAGGCTAGGCTTATAGCCAAGGGTTATAATCAAGAGAAGGGCATTGTTTTTTATGAGAATTTTTCTCTTATGTGTCGTTTGATGGCTCTTCACAACATATGTGCACTTGTAGCTTACAATAATTCTAACGTAAATCAATTGAATATCAAAACTAAATTTTGGAATGGGGATTATGTAAAGGAGTCTACGAATTTAAACCCTATGATTTTTTTTGCGAAAAGGAAAGAAAATTAGGTGTCAAGGTTAAAGAAGGGATTGTATGTATTGCTGAAAACAACATATGCTTGATATGAAAAGATAAATGGCTACTTATAGGACATGGATTTTTAGATAGTCTAGTTTTCTATAGGACATGAAAGTGATATGCTTTTGATCTTTTTCGTTTCTGTTGATGACATGCTTCTCACAAGTCTAAATGGGATAGACACATATATGCTTGATTTGGACATTGATTTGCATGCCTCTTTTGAAGTCTCCAATTTGGCATTTTTGCATCATTATTTGTACATCGAATATCTCTAATTTGGGGTTCTTGCATCATTATTTGTACATCGAATCTATGAAAATTGATGGAGGCATTGATTTAAGTCAAACAAAATACATTGACACTTATTGCAATGATTCAGCCTTGAGTATTGTGGATTCAATATGAGCCCCATGGAAATAGTTTTTTAATTTATTATTCATGATGCTAGTGATGCATTTAATGGTTTCCTCTATCAACAAGTTATTGGATGCTTGATTTAATATATATGTTACATGTCCTAAAACTCAATTTACTATCTCTTATATAAGTATGTTTATGCATAGTCGAGGTGTCAAGCATTAGAAAGATTTTAAGCATATCTTTCACTACTTGAGTTGTTGGGCTTCGCATTCAACACATCTCTACTTGTTTCTGAACAATCAAACTTTAGCACTGATCTACTTCACACAAAGAATACGCTTCCAACAGATTTCAGATTTAGCACTGTTACACTACGACAAAATCTCTCTTCAACGAACATGACTCAAATAGACAAGGATTCATTCTTGCGCTGAATGTACATGAGTAAATTACTCCATTAGAGTTCCTCTACATCAGGTATTACATGATGGAAAAGTTCATTAGAACTTTTGAATATAGAAAATAAATTACGAAATAGGTAAATATGCCTCTGAAATCAAAATTTCGTCATTTCTATTTCACCATTATCTTGCACCAGTAGAAGAATGGAGTCTCTTTCTCTTCTGGCACTGTTCTCTCTGATGATGCTTCTTTCTTTTTTCTTCTAGGAAAGATTTCTTCTTGCCTCTTCTGGTTTCTTTCGCTGTCCCTCTTGGAGATGCTTCTTCCCCTTCCTAACCCCCTTCTCATGAACAAAATACAACTACTCTCTTTATTGCGACATCAGCGCCTAACAAAAAATAATTGTCTGTTAAAATCCGAGCAAGAAAATACAAATTCAGCAAATTTCCGACTCAGCAACATCTGATTGAGTAATGTCTGAGTTAGAAGACTTTCAGAATTCAGATTAACTATTTATCCTCAGGATTCTTCTATCCTCAACACCTGGCACAGCTCGGTGGGGGAATTTTCAAAAAATCAGACCCGAATTTACAATCCCTTGATCGTACAATATTATTTCCATCGACTGTTTAGCTTCCTCTATTCCAACTTCTTGACTCTGCAACACTTTCACATCCTCCTCAGTACCTTTCTGTGCTTCCTTCAGTTCCGTTGAATCAACTAATTGTTGCTTCTCAACTATTGCATCCACTTTCTACTCCAAACTCTTTGCAACAATTGCTCTTGCAGTTCTTTGATTGTTTGCACATGATCATCAATCTTCTTCTGATATTCTTCAACCATATGCAGTAAATCCTTCTCATGCTTTGAAACAAACCAGTTTTGTACCTACTCAATCTGATTTCTACACAGACTTTGCAAACGACCTTGAACCAACTTCCATATGTCTTGAACATATCTCTGCACATGCTGCTTCAGTACTCCAACATCCGACTCTGACATTAAAACTACGTCAAACTCCACATCCTCATTTTCTAATGTTTGTTTCTCTAGCGACAATAATGCTTCCATCCGAGATCTAAGTACTACGACTTCTGTCTGCAAATTAGCATTCAGTGTAGAAAACCCATTCATTTTGTTTTCAATTTTTTCTTGTATAGTGCTCTTCCACTCATCAAACTCCTGTAATGATCACTGCACTTTTGACAACTCCATTACCTGTTGCATTTTACTTTGTTGATTGTATTCCTCCAACGCCTGTGTTTTCTTGTTTACCTCTTCCTGAAGTAGTTGCACCTGCTTCTGTAAGAATTGATAACTTTCTATTAACAGACTCTTTAGCTTGTTCATACTTTTTCAATTGTTCCTCCTTCCAATCTAAAAAAATAGAAATTTCCTTCATTTTCTCCTTCAGCTTGTTGCTTGACCTCTTCCCCCAGTTTATTCTCCATTGCCTACAACTGCAGTTCTAACTTTCTCTTTTATGATAGTTTAAATACCTTACCTATTACTTTTGGCTGCTCCGCACTATTCGGAACCTGCAACAACCTATCATCATTTAGCATCTGTTTTTCATAATCAGTCTGAAGCGTTTGCATAACTGGTGCCAATTCTTGGGCCGTATATCCTGCCTTCAGCAAATCCGTACACATCTCCAACGATCCTTCCACTTCTTTCTCTATTACCTACACTTGACCCCGAAGTCCTGACTCATCACCTTGATTTTTTGGTTTCCTTAGGACATACTTAATAATAAAACATAATCTTTCTAAATACCACTTTAGCTTCTCCCGACATGCATATCATGCATTTTTCATCATATAATACTGTCTTCCACCTTCTCTTGTGCCAAATTCTTTTCTCAATGACTCCTCTGAACATTCGGAATAACCACATCCTTATATATTGGTAGTCTAAACACCTCCACCACTAACTCAGGCGAAAACTTTACCTGTAATGTCAACTATCCTTTCGTCTTCTTAAGAATCTCGAGCTGACTTTTGGTATAGTAATTGCATCGCCATTGTGCCTGCGGCAGCGCTGCAAATTGTAGTAAACCTATCTTGTGGAGCCAAGCCGCATTAATAGGAGAATGTATATCAATCTCTACCTTGAAACCCGTAAACGGATCCATGAGGGTCTGCATAAACTTCGTCGCGGTCGATGGTGTTGAAATCTCCTCCACCTCATCGTGAAGCAGGCTGTCACTCTCCTTTGTTGTCGTAACCTCCTTATGTGACATTGCTTCTGGTCTTTTACAATGCCCGGGCATCACCGCTATCTCCTGCAATGACACACTAGAACTTGCGACCAACATCACCTTTGGAGCCATGAAATAAAACGAAAAACGCAGGTACAAGCAGTGCAAACTTTCAAATCGCCACTGAGCTGAGAACTTCACGTACTTGATCACGTGCCAACACATGCAACTAAATAATGTTTGGAGGCATAAGTTACCTTAAAAATCATTAGGTGCATCTTTACGCACATTTCCATGCCATGAATAAAAGTTATTCTACACGTGCAGTTATTCGCATTAAGGCTCATGCCCAAATCGAGAAGAATTAACTGAGATCTCCTCCCCTTCACATTGCATTTTCCGATCCACCACCATACAAGCTCCCACAAAACCTTCCGACACCATACAACTTGCTGCTTAACATTCACACAAATAACTGATTTCACCTGAGATTCCAACTGAACCTGAATCTTGCTCCCTCTTACCTTGTTCAGGTGAACTGTACTCTCCAACGGACAATAAAACTGGCATCCTCCATTATCTGCATGTCCACCCAGGAACACCGATCCATGATGGTGCTGGTTGCTTGCTATCATCAGTGTCCATGCACCTTGAGTTACATCACTTGCTGCTTCTGAATATTCCTCTAATACTTTAGTCCGATTCACCAACAGTCCCTTCTTTGTTGTATGCTGATGAATAATTGCTAACAAAAATGTGAGCCTCTGATTATAACCTATCCCCCAATAGATTTGTAAGAACACGCTTAATGCCATTTTCGACCAACAACAATCAAGGAAACATGTCACCAAGTATGAAAATGTAGATAAATAAGCCTTCTTGCCCCGGTGATCAGACATGTTAGTAATATGATTTTCAAACTTAACCATTACTTGCACTACATTAGAAGATAACCAATCCAAATGTAGCGGCTTTCGTTGAAATTTCTTTAGCCGGAATCCATTGATTGGTTTTTCCATTCTTGTGCCAAATACATCTGCCAATAGAAAAGTTCCTTGCCCTAAATCTTGCACAATCTGATATGGACCTTGATATCTCAATGTGAGCTTTCTCGGATGTGGTCCTAGCTTAGAATTATACACCATTACCCAATCTCCTTCTTTAAATAACTTAAACTTCACATTCTGATTCACACAAGCTTGTCTTCGTCTTTGAATTACCTCAGTAATGTATGCACTTACCAAACTCAATAGGACAACCAAATCTGGTCATAATATTATGATAAAGAAATTTTGCCACACTTGTTGCCTTATTATCTTTCAATGCCACTGCTTCCACCCACTTTGTACAATAATCTGTAGCTACTAAAATATATATGTTGCCACGCTGAGAATTGGTTTAATAGGGCCCACAAAATCCATACCCCACTTTTGGAATGGATCCAATGGTAAAATTGGATGATCAGACATCCGATCTAAATTGCGTGGTTGGCCCATCTTCTGACAAATCACACATCTTTTTGCATACTCATGCGCATCCTTTAACATAGTAGGCCACCATAAACCTGCTTGTAATACTTTCTTTCCTGTAATGTCCCCAGACAAATGACCTCCTGTTGGACCTGAATGTGCCTCTTGTAACACTGTTGGTTGCTCAAATTCTTATACACACCTCCTAATAACCTGATCCACCCCTTTTTTATATAATGCACCGACTATGATCAAATATGGTCTGCTTTTAAGTGCAAATTTCTTTCTCTGATCAGGTGAAAAATGTTGTGGTAAGGACCCATCCATTAAAAATACCAATAATTGATCATACCAAGAATCTGTTTCAGCAACCTATGCATTAAATAATTCTGCATCGGTGAATTCATCATTGAGACCTGAAGGTGCCTCTCCTGATTCCAACCGGCTGAAATAGTCAGCCATTGCGTCCTCTTTGCCTGGAGTATGAATAATCACAAAATCAAACTCTTGCAATAAAAGCATCCACTTGGCTAGTCTTCCTGTCAACAAAGTGTTATGTACAAAGACCTCCTTTTGTTGACATCTACCAAAGCCAACGATCCATCGACATCTTCCGAGCTCCCCTCACCGTTCAACATCTTCAGTGCATACACAGAGATTTCACTTGTTCGAGCCACCCAACCGCTGAGCTCATCATGAATTTCTCTCATACTCTCACTTGAGAGTCTCTCTATATATGAGACTTCTCTTAGTCTCTTCTACCATGTGATATTGCTACAAATAGATGCCATGTGGCATGAGTGCCACCTCATCCAAGAGGATATACATCCATAATATGACACAAAGGCTTCTTAATCAAATATATCAAAGCCTGGAGATCCACATGAAAAACCACTTTATTTCCCAACAAATAATGTCGAAACTTGTTGAGAGAATATACCATTGCTAAATCTTCCCTTTCAGTCACCGGATAATTCCTTTCGGCTGAACACAATACCCTACTAGCATAATACACTGGTCTATACCATCCTTTCTCCTTTTGCTGCATCAAAACTGCTCCAACAGCCACATCAGATGCATCAACAAATATGTAGAAAGGCAATGACCAATCTGGTGGTTGCAAAATTGGTGCCACATACACCATCTTCTTCAAGAGTTGAAATGCTTTTTCTTGAGCATCCGCCCATACCAATGGAACATCCTTTTTTTTTCAATTGTGTAAGTGGTAAAGAGATATTAGCCAAATATCGTAAGTATCTGGAGTGCCACTTAATATGACCCACGAACCGCATTATTTCGTTCACATTCATAGGTGCCTTTGCCATCCTAATAGCTTCAATCTTCTTAACATTTATGGCCATGCCTTGTTCAAAAATGGCATGTCCTAATAAAATACCACTTTTGACTACAATTACACTTTTAAACGGATTTAACACCATCCTAAACTGTCGATATTTGTCAAAACATAATTTTAGATGCTGCAAATGCTGAACCTTCTTACCAAAGACCGAGAAATCATCCACAAACACCTGCATAAACTCTTGTAGGTAAGGTTCAAACACTTTATGTGCCACATAATTAAATGATGGTGGTCCATTCTTCAACCCAAAACTCATAACTGTGAAAACGTAAGCACCAAATTCTGTAATAAATGCCGTTTTATGCTAATCCTCTTCAACCACACTAATTTTATTGTACCCTGAAAACCCATCCAAGAAATTGTACATTTCGTGTCTTGCTACTACGTCCAATATGGCATTACAAAACGGCATAGGAAAAGGATCAGTAATTGTTGCCGCATTTAACTTTCTATAATCCACACAAATTTTGAGTTTCCCATTCTTTTTGGGGACTACAATAATAGGAGAAAGCCAAGTCACCTGATTAACAGGTTTAATAAATCCAACAACCAATAGTTTATCAATTTCTTCTTTCACTTGTTTAGCAAAATTTGGATTCATCCTATACCGCTGCTGCACAACCGGCACTACATCCGTCTTCAAATTAATCCGATGTCGATGCAAATCCGGATCTATGCCCTTTACCTGAGAATAATCCCATGCAAATACGTCTACATACTCTTTCAACAAACAAATAAGATCCTCCATAAACTGATCATCGACTGCTTTATTGATTCTCACCATCATAGGTTCAATTTCGGTCCCTAAATTGACTTCCTGAAGCTCTTCCTCCTTTACCCTTGCCAAACCTGCATACTTTTGGTCATATATCCGTTTAGCTAGACTTATTACTTCCGTTTCCTATTGTTCTAACTTCTGCTACAATGGAGTTATACTTTTCTCAAACATCCTTTGTATTTGTACTCCTTCAACCTATTCACCCAGAACTGGCCCATATACTTTCTGCACAATCGGATCATCCTTACTCAATACTCTTGCGACATCAACCTCGAATACCGGTACTATAGTTGGATTTGCTTGCAGATTTTTTCCTCTTCATCATCTTCTAACTCATCTGCCAAATTAATAGTCTGAGCCATGTGTGGTTTATCCTGCACCGACATATTCCTTCTTCCTCACATAGGGATTATCACCTGCTTTTTCCCATTTATGATCATTATCACATTCAGACCCCAATCTTGCTTGACTTTAGCAACCCTGAATCAAGGTCTTCCTAACAACATTTCATATGGATAAGCTGACTCAGACATCATAATGACCACAAAATTTACCATAAATGACATTCAGAAATAATAATCTGCTGCTGCTTCAGAATGCCAACAAGATGAACTCGAGTTTGATCCGCCATCTTCACTTGAAACGGTGCTGGAGCCAATGCCCCTTCTCCCATTTCTTTAAAAATATGCTCAGGTAATATATTCACCCCTGAGCCCCCATCAAGTAACACTTCATCAAATCGTCTTTGCCCATAGTGTACCTGAATTACTTGCACGACAAAATCTACATCCGTTGGATCAATATTATTGGCTGATGTTGAGGGTACCGACCTAAATGCTAGCTCTGAATGCTGACCAATCAGCTTCTTCAATAATTTCTCCCGAAACACTGGTACCAAGGATAATAATTGGTCTAAAGACAACCGTAATGGTGAGTTAATGATTACCTCAAACCAATCTTTATCATCATCTTGCTTGATTGGACTCTTGTTTTCGGTTGTTATTGACGGTACCATGCCTACATCGTGCTCTTCCTTGGCCGGATCTGTAAATTTCACATGTTTATGCTGCTCTTGCTAAACTTGTTTGTTCACTTTGTCCCTAACCTGTTGTTGTTCTTGCCAATTAATAGGACCTTTATTCTTGGACCTTGTGACCGCCAACACTTCCACTTCTTTTCCTTTCCCACACTGCTTACAATCACAGCACCACTGAGAGTCATGCTTTGCATTTACCATTTCTGATGTACTAGGAGCTGTCTCCTTTCGACACTCCGGTTCTGGTAACTCAATAACTATAGCATTGGCTTGAGGAGCCTACTGTCCCTATTGTAGTTGTTGTCCCTGTTGATTAGGCTGATTATACTGAATTACTGGTATGCCCCTTTCTTCTATATGTTTTACCCATAATGGACAATTGGGTCCTATCCAATGATCAGGCGCTGAACAATATCCACAAGGCATCACTCTTTGTGGTCGCCCCTGCTGATGACCTTGCTGGTTATGTCCTTGCTGATTCCCTTGATCTCCCCATAGAGGTCTTGCTTGCTGCTATTTCTGAAAATTGCCTCTTCCTTGCACAAACATAGCTTGATTGGCTGCCACATCAGTATTATTCCTATTCTCTTGCCGTGAACTTTGCCCTCTATTCTTGGGGTTGCACCAACATTGATTTGTTGTATGTCCGTCTTTATCACAAATATCACAAAATCTCCTTTCTTTTGGAGCTACAATGGAATATCCATGTCTTTTTATCTTACTAATCCATGCTTCCTCTTTACTTTGCTTAGGACCTTATGCTTGCAATGCTTGCTGCCTACTACTTCTTCATCTTGGGTATCAGAGTCAGAATCAGTTGAACCTTTGTCTGGCTCCAATTCTTAATAAGAGCTAGCATCTGAACTAGAATCAGAATGTCTCTCTTTAGCCCGTACAAATCTTCTTTCCATGCGTGCAACTGCTAACACTAATACATCAAAGCCATTCGCAATATCCACACTTGCAACTGCATGTCTAATGGTACTTCGTAATCCTTTTAGAAAATAACCAGCCAACATCTCGTCATTAGGTCTTTCATTACCTTGCAATCATTCCATTAAGGTTCTGAATTTCTGAGCATAATCTTCCACTAATATGGTTTTTTGCCTAATAGCTCTCAATTTCCGTAACACATTGGAAGGAGTCTTCTCTTTTCTAAATCGTTGCAAAAATGCTATTTTTAATGCATCATATGTAGCAAAATGAGCAATACCATATTGATTGAACCAGCTCATTGCTCGTCCTTCCAACGTGGCAGCAAATTGTTGAAGTGTAATGTCATCACCATATATAGCTGGGTATCCATTAGCTGTCCATTTTATCTCAAATTGAGCCACATGGCAATCAACATCTTCTTTAGAGCCTCCTCTGAAATGAGATGCTTTGACTTTGGGATTGGGAGGTGGTTGCGCCATAGGCTATGGTTGAGGTGTATGCCTAGTTCTTTGACCGGTCACCCCTGCAAGTGGGTCGAACTAGAGTTGTCTTCTTACTCCTACAGTTGCTTCTGTTAGGAATAGCGCTCCAAGTATACCGCCCACTAACCTTACCTCTGCTACACCTGTTTCTCCCTGTTCCTCTTCTGTTTCCAGATTAGCTTCCTCCTCGGCTTCGTACCAATCTTAAAATTCTGAGGATGACTCCACGTTAGCTTCCTTTGCCTGCACTCTTGTAAAATATACTTTACCAAATCGTTTCCTTCTTTCCTTCATGCATTTCTTGATTCATTAGC
>CM035429.1:64671787-64676787 GCA_020310875.1 Ceratopteris richardii | reverse complement strand
GTGACACCTCCGCTCTAGCATCGCTAGGGCTGCATACCCTCGGGTGAGTCTTTCAATAGCTGCCTGCCTCATGGTGAAAGGTCCTGGTAGAGTGGTGAAAGTAACTCCCAAGTAGACATATGAAGTAACCACCTCGATGTGCTCTCCTTCTATGGTGAAGATGGCTCCACTCCTCATTGCACTGGATGTGTGAAAGATCATGACCTTGGTCTTGCCAAGGTTCACAACCAATCCTCTATGTGAGCAAAAATCATCCAAGGCTCCGAGGTGGCATTGGAGCCCCTCATGTGACTCTGAAATCAAAACAATATCATCGGCATATAAAAGAATGTGAATTGGAGTACCTCCGAGGTCGCTCCCCTCTCTGCTTGCTCGTAGTATGTAATCAGAGATCTCATCAATGTAAAGCCCAAAAAGTGTCGGGGAGAGGGGACAACCTTGCTTAACACCAATGGTGCTAGCAGTGGGCTCTGATAAACCTCCAGGGCATCGGACTCGACCAAACACCTTCTTGTAGAGAGAGTAGATGGCCCATATCATCTCTGTCGGGATCCGAAGGCTCAGTAGGCGCTGGAACAGCCTCTCACGTGGAACTGTATCAAAAGCCTTGCGGAAGTCCACAAAGCAACAATAAAGCCTCTTCTTCCTTGCCTTTGCCCCATCAATGAGACAACGCAAGATGAAGATATGGTCGATAGTGGAAAAAGCTCGTCTGAACCTTGCCTTGCCTAGTGCTCGGAGGCCCTCTGCCTCTGCATATGAGCTAAGCTCTGCCTCAAGTATTGCTCCATATAACTTGGCCATTGTGTGGCCAATCATGATAGTCCTGTAGGTACCTGGATCCAGAGCATCGCCAGATTTGTGGATATATATATATATATATATATATATATATATATATATATATATATATATATATATATATATATATATATATATATATATATATATATATATATATATATATATATATATATATATATATATATATTTGTCGGAATTCTCACTTTATTACATGAGGAAAAATTAATGTACAAGAATGTGAGGAGGGAGGATCATCTCCCTATTCCCATAGCCTACAATCCACAATCAACAAACTACAGCAAGCTCCACAACAGGTATTACATGGCAATCTAGCATATCATAAAACAACCAGCAATGAGAGATGTCTGTCTATCCCGAACGGGTAGAACATCAATATGAAGTCGCATCTTGACCATACGGAACTACTGAGAGCGCATTATTTATGTCGGGACGCATTCAGTAATGCAATGATCGGCATTTTGTCCTTAGGGGGCATAACCATTATATCAAGCCACAATTGAGTCTTACAATATTGCCAAGAGAAAGTAGACATCTGCATTTTATTCTTGAATATCTTGAAGTTTCTTAGCATCCAAATGTTACGAAGTAAGAGGAAAATACATTGTCTTTTAATCCAGTCAGCAACATTATTTGTGCAATAAAAAAGAAGGAAAATACAATCAAATTTGGTGGGCTTTATATCCTAGATGGGAAACAGAAAGAGAATGTTCCACCATCTTTGAATTTGTGAACATAACCAAAATGCATGCCCCATATTCTCAGCATATGAAACGCAATATGGACATCTCATGCCTTGAAGTCCATGCTTGGGCAGGAACGCCCCTAATGTGAAATGACCAGCGAAAATTTTCCGCATGAAAATTTTCATTTTGTAAGTGAACAAGGAATCCGAGATTGAGCTGGACCTTGAATGCCACCAAGAGGCAAGTTTTTTAAGTTTCCATCTTTGATTACATTGAAGAGCAATACTATGAGATGTAAGCAGCGTGCGATAGTACATGCTTGATATACCAGTCCACCATCTAGTATGTTTTGCAAGCAACTAGTCCCGCCAGAGATCAGTCTCATCAATCGAAAGAGGTATTTGATATTGCTGCAACAAAGAAATTATTTGAAGCCATTTAGATATGTATGCTTCCCTCACCGCATAGGTTCTCCGCACCACCGAGAAGGGCAAAATCTCCCATTTGGAGTTATAGCATTTTGCAATAGAATCAATCCCTTTGTTATTAAAATACCTTGCTGCAACTCTTAAAGAGTAAGCAATAGGCGGATTTATTAAGAATGACCAATATGGCGATACTGAGGCAAGAGAGTTCCCTATATAGCATTGCCTTCCATTCCACTTCAAGGTAGAAATTGTGTTTTTGAATTGGCGGAGAAGAACATTGATCGTACACGAAGAAGTTCGTAGTGGAGCATGAGAAAAGAACTTATTCCATGCATCAAGCTTCCACGCTCCCTTGAAGTTCACCTTTGCATTTTCTATAAATTTCCAAAAAATGGAAGTCCATAATGGTTTATGAGAGGAAGTGATGCGCATAATAAAGGCTTTTCTTCTAGCCATTAAATGAAAATGCAAATTCAGAAACCCGAGTCCACCTTTATCTCTGGGTTGGCATGCATACTGCCATGATGAAAGAACCAATGCCCGACTATGCTTTTTGTTCCCGAGAAAATTCTTTAATAACCTATCAAAGATGAGTACCTGATTTTTCTTCCAATCGAGCAGCAGTAAGTAATACATAATATAAGATTGCATGAAAGTTTGTATAATCTTTATCTTGGCATGGAGTAGCCATTGCAAGGCAATCCAGTTATCCATCTTGCACTTAACTCTACACAGAACCCATGCGAGTTTATCTTTGATAGGGACATCAATACCTAAGGGGTAACCCAAACGTCTGAAGATAATACCTTTCTCGATTCTAGGACCTTCCCATTTAAGGGATTGGAATTGCTGCGCAGAGATATTTACAATCGTTGATTTTTTCATATTAATCTTCCATGAAGATGCTTCAGAAAAAGGCACCAAAGTATCCAATATGCATCTAATATTTTGATTATCAGCTCTCGCAAAAATAAACGTATCATCTGCGAAACCCACTGCAATTTGCTTGACCCGATAAAGAGAAATACCGTGAATACATTGCGAATTCATCTTCGCTTCTAAGAGATAAAACATTGGCGAGGATGCCAATGCATAAAATAGGACAACCTTGACGCACAGAACGCTCAATGGGAAATGGCGTAGAGAGTCTCCCAAAACCAAGGTTTTTAAGTACTATAGCAATGAAATCCCATCGAATTATATCAAAAGCCTTTTCAAAATCAATTTGTATCCCAATAGCATCCTGCCCGATGACGCTGTATGCTCCATCAACATTTGAGTAAGAAAGATGTTATCATAGATCGATCTTTGATGTATGAACCCAACCTGGGATGGATGTACTACCTTATGAATAATATATTTGAGCCTCAATGCAAACACTTTAGCAAATAATTTATAGATAATGCTCATTATTGTAATAGGTCTCTAATCCCCAATGCGTCTAGGAACATCCAATTTCGGAATAAGTTTAATCTTACCTAGCTTGAAAGTATATGGCATCCTTTGATCCTTCCATAGTTCATTACATACATCAAGAACAAGATCTTTTAGAAGGGGCCAAAAATCCATGACAAACTCTTTCGTGATACCATCCAAGCTTGGTGCTTTTCCATTTTTAAGAGATTTAAGAGCCATGTAAACCTCATCCTCAGAGATACTTTTCTCACACGTGTCAGCCATATGAGAATGAAGAGGGTGCAGGGTATAACTCAAAGCTTCATGAAGAGCTTGAAACCATGCATCATCAGATTTATAAGAAGCTGTAAACAATTTCCGAAAGTGCTCCGAGTAAATTGAAGCAATAGAATTCCCATCGTTAATGATTGAGCCATCAACTTCAAGATGAGATATCGCATCTTTAAGCCGCTTAACATCCAAGAGTGATTTACTCTCAACGGGATTCTTGGCAAGCTAGATGGGACACATAAATTCCAATCAACCTCTTTAAGGGATACCAGCATAGGGTTATGATCCAAGAGAAGCACTGTAGCATCTACCCACATTTTGGATGCTTCACTCAGAGAAGACACATGAGAATAATAACATCTATCTAATCTGCTTATCGCTTTCTTATGTGATATTGAATGATAAGTATAACGGAGCGTATGCCCCCCAATATAACCCCAAAGGTCCTTACAAATCAACATATCTAAAATTTCGCTCCATACCATATTTTCTTGTGAGGAAATCACCGTTGAGGAAGTTGTACAACCCATTTCAGAATCCACCATATTGAAATCTCCACATAACAAAATGCGAGCATCTCCCCAAACTTGAAGGTGCATGCAATGCTGAATAGCCAATGAGAGATCATTCCACATCTTGACTCTATCAGTAGGAGAGTTTGGAGCATAAACATTAATACACATATAAGAAATATCTTGTACCATACAATGCGACATAATAAACCTACCCTGAGGATCATCAAATAAGATCGTGAAATTAACACTGTTTCTAACAATCAATAGGCATCGTGAATATTTATTTTTGCCATTGTAACATAAGTGAAAGTCTTTTATATGTACAAGCATTCCCGCATGATAATGTTTCCTATGTTCCTGTATTGCTACCAAGTCAAGCGCTTTTAACAATCCATCTCCATAATCTAATTCATCTTCCATATTGACCCAAACCTTGAATATTCCTTGTAGCTAATTTCATGATATCAACGGTGTATTAACAGAAGAATCTGCATGAGCCAATGTAGGTGCCAAATCTTGTAACACAATATCCATGTTGTCATAATACTCTGTTAGATAGTCACTGGCATGAGGTGCAAAATTGGCCTCGTCCATACGGGAAGTTGAGTATCCAGATTGAAATTTGGCCCTCTTACCCCGAAGTAACACTTTCTTATAGCTTACAGAAGTAAAGCAATCATTATCAACCGTCCTTTTGCTGGGCTCACCCTCTTTACTGTTTAAGATGTCTTTACTCGTTCCTTCACCCTCCCTTCTCTTATATAAATTCAATTTCAGTGGCGTAACAGGGAAGCAGGATGGATCTGCTTGTCCACCCCTACATCCTTGCCTTTATGGTTAAACTCTTGCTAACCCGGAGGTCT
>CM035429.1:64629287-64666787 GCA_020310875.1 Ceratopteris richardii | reverse complement strand
TGATGCAGTTCTAGGATCGTTCTGCTATCTCACCTCATAATCCATATGGGTAGAAACACTCCGTCTATTTTCCACCGTGACGCAGTTTTGTTCAAGAACTTCGTCTTGCCGACGGACACCGCAACCATCATGAATCTCGGATGGTTTGCCTCTCTCAGTACGGGAGCCTCCAAGATCGACTTCGAACAAGGCCTTGTTTGTTTCCTGCAGCGAGCTAAGCGGGAGAGACGAGATGATGAGCACACCTCTAGCTCCTATTCGACAATTTTTGATGGATGCATGGCGTTTCCCATTATTTCTCTGCATTAGAAATCCGAGAAGATAAGTTTATACATTTTTTTTAATCTCATTTTACATATTATGGGTTTACTTGCTATTATGTTGCTCATATGAGCTATTTTTTTTAATTACATGTGAATAAACCCACTAATGTGTAATTTCACGGTAAGAGATTTTGAAAGGAGTGAGAGAAATTATGGAACGAAGTTCCATGGGATAAAATTCAAAGGAAGGATAGACTCTTCACCTCATGGAAAGAACATGGTTAAAGAGTTAGTTATTTTTTTTTTTCTTTGACAAATTCCATGAAATTTTATACATGAATGAGTCGATATTTTATGCATAAATCTCTTTTGCATGAAGGTTGGCTTTACATGCTAGTACATATAGTTAGGAGGGCATGGTTCTTTTTGAAAGGTTCCTTTGCCAAGGATAATGGAGGCATGCACATGACATCCATTAACTATGCATATAGATTTCACCCCTTAAAATGCATGCATAGATGCATGATTACAAAGGTAAATCCACACTTATGGGCACACAAGTAAGTATCAAAATGCCCAAGAAGGAATCCAATGATGGACAAGATGGGATGGCCGAAGCCTACTTCATCACCATGGGAACACTCAAATAAAACCAAAGGATGGACGAAGCTTAACTTCCGGGTAAATATTTGCACCTTTTTCTTTTCTTTGCAAATTAAAGAACATACAGTGCATGTCATAATAGACATGACTCGGAAGTGGATGCGTAGATTTAGGTGGCCCAGTTTTTGTGGTCACATCGACAATCAATCATGGAAACAAGTTGCCCTATGCATCAAGTTCATTGCTTTGAAAAGAAGTATTGGAGGTGCGTTAAAACGGTCGTGGTTAGGAAGAATGCATCTAATGCATTGTTGAAACTCGCATATACTAAGTTTCATGGAAATTTTGCACCATCCGTTGGATGAACAAAGTTCTGAATTGGAACTTTTGCATCCTTTAAGGAGGGGTTCAACTTCTGAGCCTTATGCATGCAACGCCGTTTCCAATAAAGGTGTAAATATTTTGGCATACACTAAACTATGCATTTGGAATATATTACATGGGTTTTTGAGTAGAGAGGGAGATTAAGTTCTTGAAGTTAAGTAGGATTTGATTTTATTAGTTTCTAGGAAGAATGGTGATAAGGCCAATTGGCCACTATAAACCATTTAATTCCTTTAAGTTTGGCTTAGTCCAAATAATCCTAACTTCTTGAACTACCTTAAACTAAAAATCCCTCTTATGGAAGTTTAAATTCCATAAAAGCCTTATAATATGTTTCATAAGGTGTAATTATCTTTAAAGCTTTTGTAGAAACTCTATTAAGAATGTGATTAGCTGTATGAATAACATCAAACCAAAACTTAGGTGAAAGCTTCTTAGAAGATAATATAGTTAGTATGCTATATAGTCTTGTGGTTGACTACCATGGGCTTATAGTTACACTTTCATTTGATGGTGAATTTGGGGTTTGCTTGGATTCATTTTGGTATGTATATTTCAAGAAGTGTACGATTCTTTCTCTGTGCAATACCATTTTGATGTGGAGTATAAGCAGTTGATGAGAAATACCTTCCAAATATGACTTGATTAGACATGTATTCTCCGTCTCTATCACTTTTGAAATTTGAATTTTAGACATTTAGTTTCAACAACCATAGATGCAAACTTCTTGAAAATAGCAAAAACTTCAGATTTCGCTTTCAAATTAAAAACCCATGTGTATTTTGAAAACTCATCAATAAAAGTAATGAAATACCTATGAGCATAAAGAGCTTGGTATGGGAAGATTCATTTATATCTTATTTCCATTGGTTTTAAAAAGAAAAAGGTTCTCCTATTGTCTATGTTAAGTGAGAAGAAGATGTTTTGATTATAAGCATCATTTATGTTGATAATATGATCATGATAGATCTTAGAGATTTATATTTCTAGTTTCTAGTTTTTAAGTCAGCACTTAAAAAATTCTTATGATCTTGGTTTTCTACGTTATTATTCTACCAGTGAATTTATTCACAAGGATGAATATATAATGATGACACAAGGAAAGTGCATTGGGATACTTCTAGAAAGGTTTGAAATGCAAGATTCTAAATCCATGCAAATTCCTATGAATATTAATGTGTCTTTACAAGAAGAAGCAAATTTAGATTCTTTTGATAGTACTATATATATAGTCAAGAAATTGGTTGCTTGATTTATCTTTGTAATAGACATTCTAATATACAATTTGTTGTTTCTTAAATATCAAGGTTCCTGCACAAACCTCCAAAAATTCGTTCGAAAGGAGTTAAACAAATTTTCAGATATTTGAAGGGAAAGAGGAATTATGCTTTGGTCTTTTTTAAGTCACCATATTTTATACTTCAAAGATTTGGAAATTCTGATTGGATAGGTGACACAAATTCAAGAAGATCTACAAGTGCCTAATTTTTATATGTTGGAGAATGCTTAATTTTATAGCACTCTAAGCATAGTTGTTCGCAACGCTTTTAGCAACATCCAAGGCAACGTGTTGCAAATGTGTTAGTGACATAGCAACAATTGGACCTAGACGTTGCTAAAATGTTGGGAACACGACTTTTTTCTTTTGGTTTCTTTCTTAATATTTTGGTGCCCTAAGCTTCCTATAGCTATTATATGATGAAGTGTATACTTTTACACACAAATAAATACAGACACATATAAATTATGAATTAAAAGTAGATATGCGACATGTATGCATATTACACACATGCATACCTACATATTACATACATACATGCATACATCATACATACACACACACATACATACATACATACATACATACATACATACATACATACATACATACATACATACATACATACATACATACATACATATAAGTAGATACATGCATATTACATACATACATATACCATGCATATTTGTAATTTCATACATACAACATACATATATAGTATAGGACAGACATGGACACATATAGTATAGATTATTGAGTCTAAATTAGTCCCCATACAATTCAACATTCACGGTGATGCCGGTACCAAGTAATCAGATCAATCATCATAGAAGAGTACCCTTGGATTTGAAGGGCCAAGGCCAAGGATGAAACTTTTGTGCAAGATTTCTAAGTGCATTAGAAGGAGAACAGGGGAAATCCCAAATATCTGGCTATCTCAAGGCGATAAGGTACATAAAGAAAATCATACACAAATGAATCTCTACACTTTTATAGCTTTTTATGTCTTCCTCACTCTCCATATTTTTTTATTGCATGTATTGGACATTTTGGATAGCATTTTAAATAATTTCTGATCCCTCCTAGAGAAAATATACTTTTGGGTATTTTTTGGACTAAAAAAATTTGCATGCTAAGCAACGCGTTGCGAACGTAGCAACATTGCGAAGTTGCGGCTCCGAAGTTGCGAACCGTTCGCAATGCGTTGCGATGCAACTATGATTCTAAGAAACAACCTACATTAGCTACATCTTTAAGTGAAGCAAAGTGTAAGGCTAATTTTATAACAATACTTGAGGCTGTATGGTTGCAAAAAATCTTAAGTTATCTTGATGTTTATGTTCACTTGCCTATGGAGATATTTTCAGATAGTCCAAGTGTTATTGCTATTGCTAAGAGTCCTACTCATCATGCAAGGATAAAGCATATTAAAATTCGTCATCATTATATCCGTGAGCACGTAACTAAGAAGCACATTGAATTTATCTATGTTTCTATGAGTGAGAGTGTGGTAGATATTTTTACTAAGGCATTATCCAAAGACAAACATTGGAAGTTATCCAAATGATTAAATCTTACCCTAGTATAACATTGAGGGGGGATCGTTGTAAACAATGTCAAATTATGCTCTAAAAATCTAATTTCTAGCAAACCCCAAATTGCTCCATTTCCATTTCACAAGAATGGTTTGGTAAAAAAGATGGTAAAACATGAGTACTACATATTTGGAAAGTACTCATCAAGAGCTTTCTAATCATATATGGCATACCACCATCTGTCCAATATATGTCCCTCAAAAGACAAACCCTAATTTCAGTTTTTAATATGTTTTTCATAAAAAAATACTAAATTAAATCAATCGTTCAGATTTTAAGTTGGAAAGAGCATCTAATCCAAGTCTATTATTAATCCTTTATTTTTATCATATTTTAGCTTCCCCCCAAAAGAAGCGCGCCCCAAAAATCCGGTAGCTACTTGCAGCCGATTTTCCCGGGACCAGCTTTTGGGCTTTCTTGGCTTTAAATAACCCACTTGGGGTACATATGTACTTATCTAATCTTATCCGATAAGTGTTGGAGGTCAAGGCTCTGCCTTATGGAGGACTTGGAGCTGATTTGGTTGAGTTTTAGCTGTTGTCCTCTTCTTCTTCACACACCAAGAGTGTGTGCATTGCGGATTCTAGTAAGTTGATGCTATTTTTGGTTCTAATTTCATCATTTGCTGCTGTACCAGGTTTTCCTGCTTACTACCTCAAGTGAAGAAGCCACCCTGGCGGCTTCCATCAGAGAAGAACTTGTTTTCTGTTAGGGTTGCAGTTTTTACTCCATATCTCAGCATATAGGCTGTTTTTCTCACAACAGTCTTTTTTTCCTCTATATTCCAGCACACATTAACTTTTATTAACTCTTAGGCACAATTCAATTTTTGTACCTAGATCCATCATATGTTCAGTCTTATTCAAATTTTGTATATTACACACATTGTATAGTTATTATTTCATCAAATTATTTTTATTTTTAGAGTAGCCTCTTTGCAATGCGTTTATATTTATATGGTCTTTTTTCTATTTATATGGTCATTCATCTATCTTATTTGGTTCAAGGTGTGTATCTGTGCAAGGTTCTAAGTGTTGGAAAGATCTTGTGATTTATATTGGGCCTACCTCACTTCATTAATCTTCAATAAATAATACTGAAACATTCTGAAATTATTTGACGATGTAACTGCTCAGCACTAAAGTTTTCAGCAAAGATAGTAGCAAATTATCATGTAATTTTGATCTCTGGTTTAATCTTAAATAGCACAATAAAAATCAAACCATGAGAATATTTTACATTTTATTATTATAGTACAATAAACAAAATAGGCAGGAACAAATATTTATACAACATTGATTCAAGTCCTTCAAAGGATTCAAGATGATTGCATAGAGTAAATATCGTCATACATAATGCATTGATTATCAAAGTTTTATGAACTCGATTGACTTGATTTTATGCAGAAATGATTCAAGTTAAATTTATTTCTGTATTCATTACAATGTAGAGATCTAGAAACATCTAATGAAACGGAAGATTGTAGAGTAGAATATGTAATCCTTGTAAGTAATATAATTGAAGATGTGAAAGTACAGAATTAATTTGAAATACTAAAAGGATATTAAATTGTCCTTAAGCATTATTCTCAATGTTATTATCATTTTCCATTATGATATGAGTACATCAAAGCATTGGGCAAGAGAGGTGGGAAGAAAGAGGGTGGCATTGGAAGTATGAGGCTCGTGCAAAAGGATAGGCAAGGGCAAGAGAGAGGAGAGATGGTGATGGATGGGAGAGAGGGAATGCATGAATGGAGTGGAGTGTGTGGATGTGGCATGGAGAATGGAAATCAGGAGGGGGGGAGATGGGATCTACAAAAGGTGGGGAGGGGGGTGGTAGGACTCGGGAGGGTGAGGATGAAGGCAAGAGGAGTATGGGGAGGGCTTATAATTAAGATGTGAGATAATCAGAGAAGTATGGGGAGGGCTTATAATTAAGATGTGAGATAATCAATATGTTCAATCAATTATTTAACTTACTGTAGATTGAAGTTGAGAAAGAGCATGACAAAACAACTTCAGAGTTATTGGCCTGCCCAATATGTTTCAAGCCATTAGTGCGAAGAGGGCCACCTGGTATCAATCAGTTAAGTGTTCCTTTTCTTGAGAAGATATAGCTATGTTTCTTTGTCATTATGGTATATCATATATGTATGTTTATGAACTTCAGAGTCAGAGTGATATTCTAGTATATTTATGTGTATGAGTCATATTTGAGTTTTTGCTAAGCTATACATTCATGCAATTGTAGAACGAAAAGAGTACGGTTGAGCATGTTTTATTTAATTTTACTCTTATTTCTTTTATTATTTCGATAGCAGTATTTCTATTATAACTATTTGGTGGTGGTAGACAATGCATTTCTAATTTTACCAAAACACAAAACTCATGAGATGGTTTCAAAGTGACATTTGGAAGCTTTCTGTTTTTAAGACTAGCTTGGTGATGGGATAAGAAAATCAACCCAAGTCGTTTTCTCATCTTGTCCGCACATATTTTTCGAGTCATCTTTTGTATTGTCGATTGATGTGGATTAAGGTTGAAAATTTTATAACACTTGCTTGGAAGTTTTTGATTCATCATCACAATTTTGGAATCATGCTAATGCTGATTTCATTATCCTCCTATTAGAGAACTGATACAATCAGAAGGATGTGTAGCCAATCATAAGCAGAACAAGAGGACATGTTTGGTGATACTGTGGGGAACAGATACAATTTTTGTTTTCATACAAAAATGGATATTTTCACACACCACACAATGCAAATGTTTAAATTTTCAAGAGAAAAACATGACTAGGTTCACACTGACTGGTAGAGAGGGCAAATTAAATGCTATTTATGACAATTTTATGTACAACCATGACCAATGTAGTGGGAACGCTATCTCCATCCTCGGTATATATGGGTATGCTACATGAAAAGAGGCCCCAGTGGAAGGATGTGTATTCATATCACATGCTCTTAAGTATATCACATAAACTGATCCTCTGGAGCTTCATCTCATTACGTTTGATGATGTTCAACTTTAGGGATGGAGGGCCATATGTGCTTTCTTTAGCTGTTCACCTTCTCGAGTGTGAGCTCAAGCTCTCTAGGTGGGTCCACGATTGCCACTCTTTGGTTCTGGAGAACCTGTGTGTCTCTGTGGACTGCCTCAATCCACCCTTTGATGGGCGAGGATAAAAAGGAAGTAAATATATTTCACCTGACAACGAAATTGAGCCAATCTGTCAGCTTTTCGCTGACTGAAAGAACTTCCTAAAGGAGTTTGAACTTTTGAGGTGATCCTGATGTCTATGATGAGCCTGGACTGATATAATCTTAATCACATCTGACTGATATGATCTTAATCACATCTGACTGATATGATTAAACTCGATAATAAGTCTGTGGATTGGATTTTTTTAAAGTAAAACAAGAATAATGTTCTGAAGATAGCTGTTCATGAGCTAGTGTAGATAAAACCTGAACTGAGCATGAAGTGATCTGAAAGATCTGAGATAGCGTTAAGAAGCTGAGAAGTATAGAGATGCTGAAGACATAGGCTTTTGTCTGAGGTTATGCAAAGCAGATGGGCTGAA
The DNA here is from genome assembly GCA_020310875.1 of Ceratopteris richardii. Lineage (NCBI taxonomy): Eukaryota > Viridiplantae > Streptophyta > Polypodiopsida > Polypodiales > Pteridaceae > Ceratopteris > Ceratopteris richardii. The sequence continues at coordinate 64,659,075 of CM035429.1, read as the reverse complement.
ATGAACAGAGCTTATGGTAGAAGTCTTGATAAATATGGCTGAAATTGCTGATATACAGAACTGAAGTAAGTAGCCATAATGATCGCCAAGAAAGTTGAAGCAGAATGAGGTCTAAGAGTGAGTGTAGCTGAGAAAGGTGTGCTGAGAGATTTATTGTCCATTGCAGCTGAAGAGAGCCTTTGAATAGGTGATATAGCCAAATTAGCATGTTTTATAATGATGCCAACTATCAGGTTTGTTATGAATACAATGTACATGCCTTAAAAAGTGGCATGTCCTGAAAATCGGACCCGAGTTCTTAAAAAGATAATAGGGAGAGTTACCTCAAAGAATAAAACCAGAAGTGTTTGTGAACAATCCTTCTATAAACTGATCCAGGATTCTCTAGAAGATCGCTGAACTGAAGCAAATGATCCATCTTCTCTCATATGGACTCTCCACGAGGAAAGAGAGAAAGTGTACCAAACCATTGAATGAGTTGGATGGAGGTTTGTTGATATATTTTGGGTAGTGATGTGTGTGAACACACCAAGACTGCAGGGGCACTTTTTTCCCTCTTTAGGAGGTTTCTCCCCCCGGCTTGTATATATGCTTATAACCCTAACGAGTTACTTATCTTTGTACATTCTAGTTGTAATACGTTCAGTATTGTGTGTTGTGCTCCAAGCTTCTCCTTCTTCTTTGTGTTGTTCGCGTGCTTCCGTAGATGTCTAACTCCAACAATTGGTATCAAAGCAGGCCGCCGCTTCGTCTAGGGCGTCGTCTACAGCTCTCCGGTCGCAGTCTCAAAATCGCACGAAATTTGGTGAGCATACTCAGGGTGTTTTAGAGATCAAAACATCTTCACTCTGTGGTGTCGAAATCACGATCTGAACTGGTTTCGGCCTCCGAACGCACTATCGTAGTGCTTGTGCAGGCTATTTCGTCTTTTTGTGCCAAAGATATATACAAGTTTCGGTTCCCCAGTATAAGCGTCTCGAAGTCTGCTACAGGTTTAGCAGAACTCGTCAAGGTGCTTCTGTTCAACTTTTTTAGATACATTCATTTTTCTGCATCAGGGTATTTTGGTTAGCGGCCATGGCTGAAAGCAGTCATGTATTTCGTATGTTGGTTATGGAGGATAAGTTGGATGGTACGAATTACCCATTGTGGGCTTATATGATGCGTCATGTATTGGTCGCAAAAGGACTATGGAATATTGTGCAAGGTGTTGAAAGACGTCTTCTTACACCTGCGAATACAGGTACTGGAGCTGATGGAGATGGTGTCGAAGATGGTGATATTCTGTAGATTCCTATTCGTGCTTCGGTTTCTCTTGCACCTAATGCAGAGCAAATTCGTTGGGATGGCAGAGATGCTAGCACATGCATTGATAGCGTTGTTTGTCAAACGTGCCATTATTCCTCACATTCTCTCTTGCAGAACAACAAAGGATGCTTGGGATACTCTTACCACATTGTACCAGGCTAGGAATGAGGTTCGTGTTGCTTACCTCCGAAAACAATTGGAGAGTGAGCACATGAATGAAGGTGATTCTATGGACAGTTTTCTGACAAAGATCAAAGACTTGAAGGAACAATTGATTTCTGCTTATGAAGTTATACAGGATAGCTCGCTTGTGTAGAGCGTTCTAAATGGTCTTCCTGACTCATATCAGAGTTTTGCTTCTACTCTTCGTTTGATGATGAAAGGCAATCCAAATGCCTTGTCATTTGAGGAGTTAGCTTTTGTTATGTTGCAGGAAGATCAGTCTAGGCAAAACAGGTATATCGTGCGTGTTGCATGTCAAGCTTTCCTTGCTAGTCAGAAGGGCAGAGGTAAATGGAGCTCATCTACTAGTAAGCAGAAACCTGCAAATGTTGCACATTCGAAGAAGAATGACAAAGATGAGAAGAAATCAGAAAAGCAGAAATTGTTTTGCAAATATTGTAAAGCAAATGATCATGTCATTAAGAGGTGTCCAAAACTGGCTCCTAAAGAGGCAAAGAAAAAAGAGGTTGGAATGGTTGTTGAAGAGGCCTCTACAGCAAAAAAAGAGTCTTCCAATCTTATACCAAATGAAGAATGGGCGTTCACTACTGTTTGCAGTTTTGACCCATCTTCTCCTGAAGAGTTTATGTCTGCAGTAGACTCAGATGTTTGGTACTTTGATAGTGGGTCATCCAAACATATTACCTCGGAGCGAAGTTTCTTCACTTCGCTTGAGCTTGCCCCTACAGGGAATATTGTCACATGCGACAACTCCCCTTATCCTGTCATGGGAGTTGGTAAGATCATTCTGACTACTTTTGACGGTAGTTCTTTCACTTTGTAGGATGCTTTATTTGAGCAAGGGATCAAGAAAAATCTGTTATCAGTTTCTGCATTAGCCAAGATTGGCTTGGTGGTGAAATTTGTTGATGACAGATGTACAATTCATGATCTGTCAAATGGCGACATGATTATTGCTTCTTGCATTTTATGTCGTTGGTTGTATAAGCTCATAGACTATGAATTTTGTGAATGATATGGCATGTGCACTACATGATTCTCAGGCTATATCAGATGCAAAGCTTTGGTATGCACGCTTTGCTCATCTGAATTTCGCTTATATGCTATGCCTGCAGAAATCTGAGATGGCGTCCTCTTTGCCCAAACTTGAGGCACCCAGAAAACATGTCTGTGAAAGCTGTATTTTGGGCAACATGCAGTGTTCCTCCTTTTCAAAAGATGGTTCAGGTCGGGCTACTCAGAAATTGCAGCTTGTACAGAGTGATGTTTGTGGTCCTATGCAGACACCCTCTTTTGGAAACTATCTTTACTTTGTGACTTTCATTGATGATTTTTCTAGGCATGCATGGGTATATCCATTGAAAGCAAAGTCCGAAGTGTTCATGTGCTTCAAACAATTTTTGGTTTTTGCTGAAAATCTGTCAGCATATAAAATGGGCACCATCCGTTCTGATCGAGGGGAGGGGGATATATGTCTTCTGACTTTGATGCATTTCTGGCTGAACGTGGGATAAAGCATGAGTGTACAGTGCCGTATACATCTCAACAGAATGGAGTTGCTGAGTGGAAGGGAAGGTCACTCATGGAGATGGCGAGGTGTATGGTCAAGAGTCAGGCTTTACCACACAGTTTCTGGCTTGAGGCTGTTATGTGTGCAGCATATGTACTTAACAGGTATCCCACTAAAGCGCTGCAGTCTATCAATCCATATGAGGCTTGGCATGGTCGCAAGCCATCTATTGCTCATCTGCGTGTTTTTAGTTATTTGGCATATGCATTAGTGCCCGAACAACATCGCAGAAAATTGGATGATAAAGGAGTAAAATGTATATTTGTTGGATACAGTTCTGAAAGCAAAGGTTATCGTGTGTATCATCCACATACTAAACGCATTTTGGTTAGCCGTGATGTTGTTTTTGTGGAAGATGCTATTCAGCCCTTACTTTCATGTACTAAGGAGGAAGCTCTTAGCTCCAAAGACATGTATGATACTTTGCTTCCTCATTTTATAGGTGGACAATCTAGTGCTGTTAATGACGCGACTTCTCAGCCTTTGTAGGTTTCATGTGATGATGCAGATCATTCCTTGCAGATTTACATGATGAACTTATTGATGAGAGAGCTGATATTTAGCAGGCAAAAACTATGCCAAATGGCTTGCACAGACTTTGCATGACAACAAATTAGATGCATCTCTGTCATACCGTACTCATTCAGGCTCTCATAGTGCCTCTTTTGCATTAGATTGCTATGCTATGGCTGCATCTAGTCTCTGTGATGAGAATGAGCCTGTTTCATTTGATGAAGCACAAAATTCAGAAAATTGGATGGTTACTATGCAATCTGAATATGATTCTATAATGAAGAATGGTACCTGGTCTGGATGCTTGATTTACTTATGCATTACTCGACCAGATATTCAGTTTGCTGTCTTACAGATGAGCAGGTTTATGCATTGCCTTGGAGTCAAGCGTTGGCAGACAGTTAAGGGCATATTTCGCTACTTGAGTGGTATCCGACTACTTGGATTGTTTTATCCCAAGGGGGGATCATTACCGCCAGATTTGCATGCTTTTTCTGACTCTGATCGGGTTGGTTGATATGACACTCGTGTGTCCACTAGTGGTTTTTGCTTCATGCTTTCATAGTTTAGCAAGAAGCAGCCTATTGTGGCCACTTCCAGTTGTGAGGCTTAATATAGGGAAGCTTTCAAAGCGACTATCGAGTGTGTGTGTGGCTCATATGCCTTATGGCTGATTTGGGTGTTGGTCAATCTTCTTCCACCACCATCTTCATTGACAGTCAGAGCGCATTGGAAGTTGCGAGGAACCCTATGTTCCATGCTCGCACTAAGCACATTGAGGTGCATTATCATTATGTCAGGGATTATCATTATGTTGGAGAGATTAGCTTTGCATATGTGCCCACGCAGGAGAACATTGCATACCTTTTCACGAAGGCTTTGCCTAGGGAGAAGTTTGAAGCTTTCCACAAAGCTTTGGGCTTACTTCCTTTTGTGGATTGATTCCACATAGCTTGGCACTTCCTTATACATGAGTGCAAGCTGCTTGTTCACCTCATCATTCCCACAGGGGATTTGTTGATATATTTTGGGTAGTGATGTGTGTGAACACGCTAGGACTGCCGGGGCACTTTTTCCCCTCTTTAGGAGGTTTTTTCCCCCCGGCTTGTATATACGCCTATAACCCTAATGGGTTACTTATCTTTGTACATTCTAATGGTAATACATTCTATATTGTGTGTTGTGCTCCAAGCTTCTCCTTCTTCCTTGTGTTGTTCGCATGCTTCCGAAGACGTCTAACTCCAACAAGGTTACAAAGAATATTCTTGATTAAGTATATAAATCATTGTAACTCACACTTTACACATGAATGCAGAATGTCATCATTTATTGTGTATGTATGGTTCAATAATAATTTATTGTGTATGTATGGTTCAATAATACATCCATTCTTAAAATGTTGTTGATGACTAACTCACGAGTCATAATATTCGACTCATGCAAGACTGACAGTCTTCCCAAGAAACTTTGCAGGTGAAAAATTTTACCTTCTTGAAGTTGATCAAGTCACCTACTGTGCAGACGGACAAGATGGCTGTATTTTCATTCTCTCTTGCATAAAGATTGTGGCTATATGAAACATGACTGCCAAGTTTCTTGCTTTTATGCTGGCAAACTCGTGTGGCATGAGCCTGACCCCTGAACTGGCTAAAAAACAGCAACTTGTGAAAGAATGTGAAAATTTTAATGCTTATGAAGGTGAACAATTTGGTTGAGATGAGATCATGATATAATCTGATGAATAGGAAATGAATAAAGAATAACAGACAAACACAAGTAGCTGATTTAACTGACAGACTCACTATGTTGGATCTATAGATGTCCGCACATATGACAAACACACGTAAATGTGAACAGAAGTATGAACAAGAATCAGATTGATTATAAAATGATTGAATGAATTAAGAAGTATGAAGTGCAAAAAATACGTATGACTCGATAACAACATGGAGCTAGTTCTGTGATGCTGATTGAACTTTACTTAGTGTTTGAACCTCTAACCTTGATGTCTGAGTTTAGCCTTGACTGATATCACTTTCATCGCATTCGAATGATACAATTGAGCCCGACAATGGGTCTCTGAGCTAAACTGTCTCGAATAAAACAAGTCAATCCTTCAAGGATAGTGAGTGCATGAGCAGGTATACATGGAATCTCAAATGAGCAGGAAATCAAGTTAGCATTCTGAGGTAGAGGGAAAAAGTTGGAAAGAAGCATATTGGTGCTAAAGACATAGGCTGATGTCTGCCATCATACAAAGTAGATGGGCTGATGGATGAATAATGAACAGAGCTGATGGTAGAAGCCCTGAGAAAATGACTGAAACTTCTGATATGTAGAGCTGAAAGTAAACACCTGAAATGATGGCTGAGAAATCTTAAGCAGACAGGATTAAGACTGGGCACAACTAAGTAAGTTGATCTGGGTGATCTATTGTCTGCAGAGCCTTTAAATGGGTGATCTACAAAATTAGCATGCTTTAAAGTGATGCCAAGTGTTACGTTTATCATGCCATGTATGTACGTTCCTAAAGGACCCCAAACAACTGCGGTCCACTTTTTATTCATCCTGAAAATGTGAGGTAGCTTCCTTTAAATTTAAAGGGCGAGTTACTCCCAAGGAGTAAAACCGCAAGACTTTTCCAACCATGTCTTGGTGGAGATAGGTAATCATTGTCTAGGTTTTGCTCTGTGAGCCATGTGAATATCTGATTATAATTATAGCTCCCATCCCTATCCTTAGATAGTGCTCTAGATGCCTCAAAAAGTCAATAAGATAACCTTCGTGGTTGTAAGACGTATATCTGATGATAAAACCCACCCTGTAAAAGATAGCATTAACAAGCATGGCAGGCATATCAAACTATGTTCTAATCAATGTCTTGTGGTACTCATTGGTTGCCACAAATTATATGAGAAAATATCATGATTAGTAATCTCTTAATCTGTGTCTATATAGGTGAAGTAGACCTAGGACTTAAACACTCATTGATTGCATGAGTGAAGGGTGGCATCGAGCCATCCTTACGATGTGCTCCTTGAACAAAGCTTGAAGACACTTACACTCTAAAAGTGAGAGTGATGCGTACCTTTTTGTCAATCTATTTCTCACTGCTTATGCCATTGAGAATCTGTTTCTATGTATATGGTGAAAGTAATCGAAAGGTATGCACATGAGCAACGATGTTCTTGATAGTCCAATTTAGGGATAGCTAGCGCTTTGGTTTTGACAACATGGGTTTTGTTGGAGATGGCGGATGCTTCTAAATTGTCCTCTTCAACAATAAGATGCCTTTGCTCAATAATTACCCTCACATAGGAAATTTTTGTAGTGAAAATCCCTTTTGGGTTTCAAATTACTTTTTAAAGATTTTAATTACAAGTTGTATACCTTGAACAAAGGATTCCTACTCCAAATGGTCGTCCTTGATGGTAATCATGCTAGAGAAGAAGTTAAGTAAAATAAGGGTCTGTGTGGACTCTAGAGTCCTCAACAAGGTAAGTGTGCTCGAGGGTTTCGTACCCCTTTTTCTGGCAAGTCATAGAAGATGTTGCAGTCATGCTTTTTATAGCTTTATGGATAAGTTCAACTCCCATAACCAAATAGCCATACATCCAAAAGGCCAACCAAAGATGGCATTCATTGCTCCTTGGGGCACCCTACATTTGCACAAAGATGGCTTTTGGACTGCGAAACACTATGGAAGCTTTCAACATAATGGTCTATCTTTGCTTCGACAATCTCCTTTCAAAGTTTCTACACATTTTCATGAATTTTTCAGCCTTGTCAAGAGTAGGGTGCATGGTGCCGATGGAGAACTTCCCTGATCACATGAAATAATTGGAATAGGCATTTTGTCATTGTAGAAAAAGTAGGCTGAAGTTAAACCCAAAGAAATTTCACTTTCTTGTAACACATGCTATCTTGTTGGGACATGTGGTACCTGCCCAAGGCATGGCCCGTGATCGGGACAAGATTCTGTCCATCCTAAGCTTGCCTAGACTAGTATGTGCGAAGCAGTCGAGAGCTTCTTGGCCCACACTGGGTAACATAGAAATTTCATAAGAATGTATGTGAAGATTGCACATACCCTGTCTAGGCTCACTAGAAACTATCCAATGGACTTTAGAAGAAGAAGCTTCCTTCACCTATCTAAAGAAAAGAAGACTAGCCTTTGCTTTTATCCTCATATCTCTCGATTGGTCTTGAACCTTTCATGTTCATGTGGATACTAGTCTCATTGTTGTAGAGGCAAACTCAACCTAATGAAGAGCATAAGATAGACCAGCTCTATGCAAGCATATTACTCTCTAGGGTGGAAATAAATTATAGCACTATTGAACAAGAAGCCCTAGCCATAGTCTTGGCCTTGAAGTAGTTTCGGCATTATCTTTTAGGCACTTCCAAGTTGGAAACATGTCAATGTAAATCATCCCTCTAGGATCAAGCACCCATAACAAGCTCCGAGAGGTCACATGAGGGTGGAGTATTGAGCATATCTAACAGTGGTAGCTTGATCCCAATAGTACAATGGTACCTTCATCTCGTTGAGCATGCATCTTGCAATTTCAGCAATTTGCCTATGTTTCCTCTCAGCTACTCCATTTTGTTGTGGTGTATACCTACAAGTAAACAGCCTTTTGATCCCATTCTCTTGTAGAAAATAATCTGAAAATTCTTTGGAGAAGTATTCTCCTCCACCATCGGACCTTAACGTTTTGATAGACCTTCCTGTTTCTTTTTCAACTTCAACTTTGAATCTTTTGAATAAGGAGAACACCTCTGATTTTTGCTTCATACAAAATAACCATACCTTTCTTGAGTGATCATCAATGAAAGTGACAAAAAATCTATTACGAGCCATTGATGCCTCTTGGGTTGGTTCCCATACATCCGTATGTATCAAGTCCAAGACATTTGGGGCCACATAATTGCTCCTCTTGAATGGCTGCCTCGTTTGCTTTCCTAGTTGACAAGCTTCACATAACTCATGTAGTCCAATGCTATTAAATTTTGGAAGACCTCTTACCACTTCATGTTTGCTCATGTCCTTCAACTTTGGAATGTTGATGTGTCCTTTTCTTTTGTGCCATAAGTCGAGCTCCTAAATCTTCCTTTTCCCACATTGAATGTACATGAACCTTTCCATGTGGATGTTGGACGTCCAGACTCCAAAGTGAACATCCTTCCTTCTCTTCCACCTCGAGCAATGACCTTGAAGCCTTCCTTTGGATTTTTTATGAAGCACCCATTCTCATTGAATATGAGATGATAACCCTTCTCTACCATTTGTTCTACTGAAATCAAGCTCTTTGAAATTGTAGGAACATGAAGAACATTAGATAGTACCTTCGCTCTATTTATATCTCCAAGCCTTATATCTCCAATATGTTCAATCATGTGTTGAGTATCATCACCTGTTTCAACACATCCTTTTCCACTTGGTACCTGTAGATTAGTGAACAAACTTCCTTGGCATGACATATGGTTACTACAACCTGAATCAATGTATCATTTTTGGTCATCTTCACAAGAGCTTCTATACTCATGTCTCATTGCAAGTAGTGTGTCCTTGCTTCCTTAACTTGAGATGCTTGCATAGTTGCTTTGGCTCCTTTGATTGCCTCCATTTGGTCTTCCATTCTTCAGCCAACAATCACTAGCATAGTTTCCTACTTTACCACAATGATAACAAGTTATACCTTTATGAGAATTGTAAGATCCTCGGCCTTTTCCTCTACTTCTACCTCGACCTCTTCCTTGTGTGTTTGCATTTGATGCATCCTTGTGGTCTTCCGAATTGTTTTGATTGTAGTTGGAGTTGTTGTGACCTCTTCCTTTTCCTCTTTAGCCTCCTCTTGAGTTCCTTCCTTTACCTCGACCTGCATATAACATTTGGTTGTGGTTGTCTTTTCCTTTGGGGCCACCAAAGCTAAGCTCTTCTATGACAAGACGAGGGATTAGTTGTTCAAAACATGCATCTTTCAAGTTAATGGAAGTTATAAAAGCACACAGATCTTCGTCTTCAACCGTTGTGCCAATAGAAGCTAAAGCATCACTTAGCTCCTTAATCTTCAAAGTATATTCAGCTATGGATTGACTCGAACTTTTCTTGATTGTGTTCAACTCATTCTTGAGTTGAAGTTTGGTAGCTTTGGTATTTGTTGAGTACATCCTTTCAAGAGCTTCCCAAGCATCTTTAGCTTTCTCTAGATGTTGAATATTCCCTACCATGGCATTAGTAATGACTTGTGAAATGAGGAACATGACTCTCCTATTCCTCTCTTTCCATTCTTTTGCTTGCCTCTTTTGGACTTCGGTGGCCGTAGCTTGATTGATTTGAGGTTTAGCATCATCGCTGCTCACAATATCCCACAAGCCTTTGCCCATTAGGTAGTTGGTCATTCTAAACTTCCATACGGGATAGTTATCCTTATTTGATTTCTCTACTTATTGACCCAAGTCAGCCATTGAAGACTTATCAAAAACCTTTGAGAGTTACCTCAAATAGTTATATTGTTCTTTGCTCTTGCTTTTGTAAAGATCCCCTTTGTTTTATAGCTCCTCTTTTGCTTTTCTTTAACTCTAACTTTGTTGATGAAGCTTGAGCACCAAGTTTGCTCTGATACAAACTGTGGATAATGAGTTCTCCTATGCGCAATGAAAACGTGTAGTGAACCCTTGTATGTCCAGCACTTGGACAAACAATTGCATCTTAGATAGCTTGCTGCACTCAATACAAAACTCAAATGGACCTGTGCCTTTAGTCAATCAAAGTAGACAAAGAGAGTTTTCTAATAAGCTATAAATGAGTTAATTTGGACAAGTTTTGATTAGGAAACGCAACTGAGGAAGATGAACTACTTGTCCACACAAGTATGTTGAAGAATTGAACTTCACTCTCTGACTTATAACTCCCTGAATATATATCCTTTGAGGAAGATATTTGAGCCAGAGAAAGTACACACAAATAGCTTTCCAACAAGCTAAAGTCAAGTAATTTGGATGAGTTTTGGTCAAGAAATTCAAGTGACCAAAATAGACCACCTGCACACACAAGTATACTGAAAAACTGGACTTCACTCTCTCATAGATATCTCACAGAGTATAAATCCTTTGAATGAGATATTTGGGATAAAGAAAGTACATGCAAAGAGCTTTCCAACAAGCTAAAAACCAAGCAATTTGGATACGTTTTGGTGGGAAACTTAACCGACCAAAATAGACTACCTGTCTACATAGGTATGTTGAAAAACTGGACTTCACTCTTTGACTAATATCTCACAGAATATATAAGCTTTGGAGGAGATATTTGAGACAGAGAAAGTTCACGAGATAAACTTTTCAACGAGTGCTTAAACGCAAGAAATGGTTACATAACTGAGATATGAGATTCACAACAGAGCCGTGTACAAAGTGACATGTGCCTGGAAGGAGTCTATGGGAAGACAAAATGACAAAATGACCAGATCCGACTATTGGGGGCTCTTGCCTCTTTCTCTCCTTGTTTAGAACGAGCTCCCACTCCACTTTTATAACCAATGAGCATATGAAGAAGTTTGTGCCTCCTTCTTAATTCACCACTTTCATTTGATTGCCCACTACATGCCACTTACTACAAGGCAGATATTGTAACTTTTACTCATCATGAGTTTTGACTAGACTTTTTTTTCTTTTTTTTTTTTTTTTTTTTTTTTTTTTTTTTTTTCTCTTCTTTTTTTCTTTTTTTCTTTTTTTCTTTTTTTCTTTTTTTCTTTTCTCTTTTTTTCCTTTATCTTTATATTTGGTAAATTTTTCCAAGCATAGCTCATGTGAAAATGAGCTTGTACATTTATCTTCAACAACACGGGTAAGTGAGCAGCATCTAAGCATGCCGATCATGTTTCCTCTCGCCATCCCAGTGCATGGGAGACTTCCTCTAAGCACCTATGCATCGTGTTTCTTGATGCCCTCCCTACACATAGATGCTTTCATCTTTTGGCGACTCCACTCGTGTAGCATCTAAGAATCCATGCCTTAACATCTTGGCGACTCCACAACCATACTTCCTTTGCGGCTACACCTTGGTGATCCATACCTCAGCTCATCCATGCCTTGACATCTTGGTGACTCGACCATGGCAACTACAACTTGACAATCCATACCTTAGCTCTCCTTGATGCTTCCTATCACTTGGCAATCCATCTTTCCTCTACCCCTCCATCTACATAAGGATTGCATAAAGCATCTCCTCCTTGACACTGGCACCCTAGAGACCTTATGCTTCACATGTACATAGAATATCCTTGGTGACTCCATCACATTAAGGTAACCTATCTCCACATATCCATATCCTTTTCCGAGGAGACTTGCTAGCTATCCCATCATCTCTCACCATTTCCCAAGCCAACATCCTTCGAGGTGAATCTTGAGCTCGCACTCCTCTTGGTACTTGATATAGGTATCTCCCCTTCTTGCACTTGGTGACTATCCCCCCCTTCTTGCACCGCGAGAATCTCCTCCTTGCATTTGATATAGGCAACTTCTCTCATCACTTTGACGACTTCCCTCACCACATAGGGGGCTCCTTGAGGTGCTCCTATTCTCATGTGATTATCCCATATTTCTCCTAGGAGACTATCATACTTCACCACCACTTTCGGCAATTGAGTTCTTCTAACAATAGAACCTTCTACGCGGATTCATTTACTAACTAAATTATAAATTGGATTTATTGATGTCTTCCCTAAAGTCAGATTATTGATGTCTTCCCTTTCATGCTTTCACGCCCTCACGAACCTTAAGCCGCTATATCAAAAACACCAAAACACATCAAAAAATTAATAAATTAACACTCCAACAATGCATTGTTCAACATAGTCCATAATGTATAACAAATTCATCCTTTCAAAGGCAACTTTTCTAGCTCTCCTTTGGCATTTCATCTCTATACAAGTGTATGACTGCTATCTTAGGCTCGGGTGAAGAGAGCATGAGAAATGCATCAGAGTTTCGAGCTTCATATGAGGAGGGTTCTCATCAGTCATACTCTGATCATCGTGATGCTCTCCAAGAAGGGAAGTAGAACAAGAATAGTAACAACAACAAGAAGAATGTGCACGAGGACAACAATCACACATGGAGACAATGGAGGTAACATCTAGTAAAAAAAAAAGGCAATGGGGATGACAACTTTGAGCACACTAGCTCCTCTAGTGGTGAGTCAAGTGAGTCCTTGTATGAAGCATCATGGGATTTTTTCTTAGAGTCACTGCACGTCATTAGATGTAGAGAGTGCCTCAAAGCTTCAGATAGAGAAGGATTCTGCTCATGCCCATAAGAAATCGTAGGTAGTTGCTAGGCCCACTTCGGTATCATCACGACCAAATGAGATACTTATCTTGTACTCAGGGAGGCTATATTGCATATTGACATGATGAGCTTGGACCTCTATCTGGAGCTTTATCTGAGCAGAAGTTGTAGAACATGGGGTTAATGCAGTTGGTAGCTTCAACCATGCTGGAAATTGGTAACAAATTATGTCGTCTTCACAACAATTTCCTCCCGAGTCCCAACTTGTCTCCATTAGAAAAGAGGAAGTTGATTTTAAGGCTAAGTCTCTCTTTCATAAAGGACAAGTTGTATAAGTATTGCAGGGATCGAATTCTATGTAGGTGTGTGTATCCACATGATGTGACTCTCTTGCTCCAACACAGTGAAGGACACCTCAAGGGAGAGGACTTGGCACATAAAATCTTTCACATAGTTTTGTGGTCTCATCTCTTGAAAAACACTGCCAAGTTTGCGAAATTATGTGACATGTGCCAAAGGGGCACACCTGATCACAATTGGCTGGCAGTCCTTCAAGCGATGGGGTCTTGGCTTCATTGGACCCATCATTCCAGTTGGTAAAGTGGAAAGAAAAGGTACATTTTCATGATTAAATGTTATTCGACTGAATTGTTAGAGGCCAAAGGTAGTTCATATACAAACAAAACTTTTCAAGGTTTGGGTGTGCCCTCTTGAAGTAACTAATGATAGAGGCACTCACTTTGTGAATCAGTTACTGCAACGTATCGTTGATAGGTACAAGGTCTTTCACAAAAGTCGTGCGCATATTAAGCTACGGCTAATGGACATGCTGGACGCTCCAATAAGATCGTGATCGGGTTACTATTCAAGCTTTCATTGAACCACCAAGGTGCTCGGTGAAGAGCGATGATTGAAGCAATTTGGACATATCGAACCACAAGGAGGGGTACTATAAGTGAAAGTCCCTTTTTACTAACGTATGATAAAGAAGCACTTGGTCTTTTGGAGCTCATAATCAAGAACGAAATGGACAAAAGATCTGCTGATAACATTGGTCCAGACATAAAAGGCTAGAAGCCTTAGACGAATGTAGGAAAGGGGCGATGGAAAGTTTTCAGCAAAGGCAAGAAATGTGCAAAAGAGTCCATGACACACTTGAGAGCAAAACAGGTAACAGGTAATAGAAGGGTCTCTGATCCTAATACATCAGATTCCACGTCTGCCAATTAAATTGGCACCTCAGTGGTCAGGTTGCTACAGAATTCTACCTCAAGGTGCTGTTGTTGAAAAATAAGAAGTTGGTGGGTATTTGAAACAGAGAGTTCAACAGATATTTCCAAGGTTGAGCTCAACAAATATTTCCAGAGTTCAACAGATAAGAAGTTGGTGGGTAAAAAATGAATGTAGTGTTGCAGATGAGCTGGGCCAGTCATCTTGCCAGTCCCACTCTGGAAATCATTGTAATGCTCTCCATTTCATAGAAATTTTACTGCAAAGTCGGAGGAAAGAACTACCTCAAATCTGAGGGCAAGTTCTCAGTAATCAAGGAAGGAAAGAGTGAGAATTGAGGACCTGAGAAAATATTTCTAGCAACCTGTTCACTGCACTGTAGATTCATTTCAGATATTTTGGGAAACATAACGATAATCTGTGATCAATGGGGATTCTTGAATTGCCATAAGAAATCCACTAGTTCTTATAAAGCTCTTTTTATTTTTTTATTTTTTTTTGCTTTTGATGTTTAATTCTTATATTTTTATCATATTGTTGATAGGTCACCTAAGAATTGGTTAGAACATGCCACTTTTAATGCATTGGAATTGATTGAGAGTTTTTTAAGGGTTGCAGGTCTGCGATTTCAAGGTCCGCTTTCAAGTGTGAGAATTGCAAGAAAGCCTTTTCTACTAGAGAAGTTTTCCTTGACCTTACTGTAACTGCTGGATCAAATGAATATCAAGAAGTACCACCAGCTGGCACTGAGCTATTTAGGTATGCAAGCTATGACATCTTGATTGCTTCCTTCCTTCTTAAGCCTTACCCCTCTCTCCTATAGGTAAGTTGAATCATATAAAAATTTATCGTATATGTGACACTGGTAACCATTTCATTTTTATTGTGAGGAACTTTTGGCTGCAAACATGACATAAATTAGAACTGCAGCAAGTTGCCTTCTCAGTTTGTATAGGTTTTCCATACATTAGTGTGTGATTCCTTATCATAAGAGTGATAAAGAAAGTTGCCAGCCCTTCGAATGGTAGTATTATGCAATATTATGACAACAGTGATTCAATCCTTTGAGTTTTTACAATCATGACTTATGCATTTTTTATTGCAAAAGTATAAGTTTGTTGTGTTCTCCTTTCACTACTTCAACAAGGTTACTTACAACACTTAAATTAGGCAGGATGATTACCAAAAAAAGTTTTTTTCTATAGGAGGGCAGGCCTGCGCACCCTTTAGGGGTTGGCCTTAGCCCCTTTTGGTTGCCGTAAAGGCCTGCTCTAGGCCACCAAAGTTTTAGCTCCTTGCCAATACACATTGAGCAGTACCAAGGGCATCAGAGATTCTCAGGAGAATCACCTAACAGCCGTTGTCTTCTTTTTCATATGCATGCGCACTTGGTGATCCCCTTTTACCATGATGACTTTTGTTCTGTGCATCACTCATGGGCTGCTCCATGTGCATGCTGTCTTACCCTAATGTAGGCAGGAAGGTTGCCCCATGGCAAACTTCATTGTTATTATCGAAGGCATCCAGTCCATTAGCCACCTATTAGGATGAAGTCTGAAGGAGGAAAACTTACCTATGTCTCTAACCATTGGTTTGCATGTGCCCCCCTTGCTATCCTCTCCTGTTAATATTGTCCTATATCACTTCTAGTAGGAGGTCAGAGTATCCAAAACATTTACTTCTGCAGGACATTTACTTCTGAATATCCAAGAGAAGAATGGTATGAGAGCAAATCATGTTACTACGAAAAGCAAGGGCAGGGGAGAGTATCCCCCATCCATTTTTGGAATTCTTTTGCATGAATGTCGTTGGTGCGATTCAAGAGCCTGACTTTGATAGATGGTTAAATTTTTTCAATCTATTGATACCGTATAGTCGTGCTCTTGTTTTCAACATTCAGGGTTGTAAAATGCAAACAGATTTCAAAGGTTTGAAACTAATAGCCTTCCAAATTTTAGGAGATGTTTTATGTACATTAGTAGGTGCCACCACTGTATGTTTACACAGAGCAGTGCATGTCAAAGTGTGCTCGTCCTGCAGATGTGTGACTCTATGTGCTTCACATACCAAAAACAATCACTTTCCCTCGTATTCCAAGCATCAAGCGGTCTAGGCTCAAAAGGCATGCCAGATTTTATTCCATGCCCTCATATTGGCCAAAGAACACTAATTGCAACTATGCAAAAATCTTGGGTAAACCAAATAAAGAAAGGGAAGAGGGAAGGTTCTTACTACAAACATATTTAAAGTATACATGGTAAAGAAAAGTAAATTAATGCACATTCTGGTGACCTCGAATACATATCATAGAGAATTGAGCTTATACCCATGTCCCGTTATTCCATATTTTATGTGATTTCAATGTCTAGTGTTCCAGTGACATATTCCAATTGTAAATTTCAGGAATCCTCTTGTATCTTTCGTGTATGAAAGAGGATGGAGGCAGAACTTTGCCAGATCTGGGTTCCCTGGTCCTGATGAAGAGGTGAGCTCAGATTACGAAATTATTGCAAAGTTTCTTATTTTTGTGATTCTAGCAATTGCTTCCATCATGGATTTCAATGGTAACTTCCATGCTTCCATTTGCTGTGAACAAAGGTTGCTTTTGGTTATCACAAAAGTAGAAGTGAACTGTTGGCTTTATCAATATTTGATTTGTTTATAATCTTACTGTGTCAGAGAGATGATGGGAACTGTTGGAACATATGATATTACAGAGCTGTTATATAAATGCAATGAGCTCAAGAGTATGATTCCTGAGGGGAGCCATGCCATTGAGTCCTTTGGGATCTATTTAAGATGCAGAATTTCAGTGTAAGTCGGCACCAAATGCATCTCTGAGAATAGGAGAGGAAGGGGCTAGAGCATATGCAGTGTGATCAATCAATGTGACTAATTTCAGCTTATCATAGAATGATTTAAATCTGAATACAGGAGCACCAAACATATGTGCATCCTTGTTACTTGTACATTCACATATGTATACTTAATTTAGGTTGGACAACGGAGGGATAATGCACTGGCTAGTCTATGTTCAGCCAAGATTAAGTCCCACTTGCCCACATGACCCTGAGGTTACCTGCTCAGACACCTACACTAGCAGGGGTACACCTCTACCATAAGCAGCACAAATGGTGAACATTAGGCTTGCTGGACAGTAGAACTAGTGCTCTCAAAAGACATGCACACAAGGTACAATAGAAAGAGGTACAACATAGGTGAAACAGTCAAGAATCACAAATGAAGAGTACAACAGTCCAGCATATAACACAACTAGCCACAAGGACGAATACAACAGTCCAGCATATAACACAACTAGCCACAAGGACTCGCTCAACACATACAGTGACTAGTCTATACTCAGGAGTACAACAGAACAATGAGCTCACAACTGGTTCCTCCAGCATAAGGGCTCCTTTCATAATGCATGTATGCATATCCAGATGACTGTCAAACTGCTGCTTGTATAGATGTTGGGTGGCCACATGAGTGGTCCACCACGTGCAAAGTTGCTCCATGGTGGAGAGCAAAAGTGCCCCTGACGATGGTATGCACTCCACAGTTTTATTTGGCAGCTCTGGGCAGGGGAGGGTCTCTTAGGTGGCTGCACACAGAGGAATGGCAACTCCCTGAGATCCTTCCCACCATCCGGACTTGAACTCCTGCCACACCTGGGCGACTTACCATGCGCTGTGCGACTTTTCAATTGGTCTTTTTCTAGTCTTTTCAAATTGGTCTTTTTCTAGTCTTTGCCACACCTGGGCGACTTACCATGCACTGTGCAACTTTTCAATTGGTCTTTTTCTAGTCTTTTCAAATTGGTCTTTTTCTAGTCTTTTCAAATTGGTCTTTTTCTAGTCTTTTCAAAATTGGTCTTTTTTTAGTCTTTTCAAATTGGTCTTCTTCTAGTCTTTTCAAATTGGTCTTTTTCTAGTCTTTTCAATTGGTCTTTTTCTAGTCTTTTCAATTGGTCTTTTTCTAGTTTTTTCAAGTGGCCTTTTTCTAGGTTTTTCAATTGGTTTTTTTTTTTTTTTTTTTCCCTCCAAATCGATGCACCCATCTGCCTCCAAATCGAAGCGCCAGATCAGTTTGTCTATGCCTCCAAATTGAAGCGCCCATCTGCCTCCAAATTGAAGCGCCCATCTGCCTCCAAATCGAAGCACCAGATCAGTTTACCTATGCCTCCAAATTAAAGCGCCCATCTGCCTCCAAATCGAAGCGCCCATCTAGTAGTGCATCTTGAAGGAATCCATGAAGGAACCCATCGATAGCGTCACGCATGCTGTACAAAGTATGCAGCAAAAGCAAAATCTTCCCCTCAGCATGCACTCCTAGACACACACACTAGAAAGGGATCTTTAAATATCAGTGGGCATCCTTTGTTGACTTGCAGCTCTATAATTTTTGAATAATAGAATTGGCACTTTGTGGTCCAAGTTTGACGTGCCAACCAGGAAAGTACAACACCTTCACAATCATTGACAGCTTGCTTATCCCTGTGGTCAGATAAGTTACCATTCACAGCAAGAGAACTCACCTTAGCAGACTGAGAACATGAGTTAAAATTGCTTGCACTCTACTGCTTCTAGAGGGTGCAAAGCTTAGGTCTCACAGCTGCCTTTGCGACAGAACAGCAGGGGCTGGATATATTGCAGCACCCAATCGGGGGGCATCTACTTTCCATGTTTTTTTCACCATGCATATTTACATGGTTGAGATCTCTACCCACCCTGCATCCAAATATCACCTTCCTACCATCAGCCAATATAGCAAATCCACCAAGTGAGGGGCCATCCAAAAGGTCAAGTTATGCGCTTAGGTCCAAGCTACAACCATTCAGCAAGAAGAGGGCTAAAATAGTTGCAGATTCGAGGGCTTCTCTCGACAGCCTTCCTATATCCGAGCAAGGGTATGCAAGGCCTAAAAGCTGTAAGAAACTCTCTTTCCCTCCACCCACTCCTTCGAAGACATATGCTCCCAACCCCCACTCTCATACCACTCCTACCACTTGCCCACCCACTGCATCCATTGTCACACCCATTCCATCCACTGCATCCATTGTCACACCCATTCCATCTCACCCCACTGCCTCTACTAAACCTTCACATACTCTAATATCCACAACCACAGCGACACCACCTACTTCAGAACTTATGCATCGTGTGTGAATCCGTACCAAGTCCTCCATCTCCATCAATCCCTTCACCTAACTACTTGCTACCACATCTACCTTTTCCAGCCCCAATTCCCAATCACCTTGTCACTCCCACACCACCTCTTATCGCATTAGCTCCTGTACCCTTAATTCCGATTACATATAATCCACTTGCCAATATACCCTCTCTCCAACCAACCCCCGCACACAATATACCTCCTATAGAAGCTTCTTCCGCACCTTTTAGTGCTCTAGCACATACACTTGAGCATATGCTCGAATTATGTGAAGAAGAGAGCTCTTCTCGGATTTGCAGCTAGCAGCTTTACATCGACACCACACTAATGCCACTACCATGCACACCTTGCTAGCTTCTCTTATCAGGTAGAATCAAGAACTTGGAGACCGTATGGACCACTTAGAAGAAGCACATGGATGAGCCCAACAACGGCTACTGGGTTTGTCACATAAGGAGCAACTATGTGAAGAATTGAAGAAGGAAAATAAGAAATTACGGGCACAGATCCAAATCTATTGAGACAAATTAGAGAAGGCAAGGGCTTTGCATGTTATGGCTGCAGAAGTGTTCTTGGAGCAGTCATCTTCTCCCGGGCAGCCATCATCAGTGGGGGCCTACCTCCAGCTAGGACTTCACCAGAGCAGAGAAGAGAAGAGGCCATCCTTTAGATCTTACCGGGAGAATGAAGTAGAAAGAGAAGAGATAGAGAGTGGGTGGCAAAGTACCGGACTTGGCAGGTTGAAGAGTGCCTGATTTGTCAGAGTACCGGACTTGTCAGAATACCAAAAAAGTGACAGGCAAGGAGTGGTGGAGTAACCGCTCGTGGTAGTAGCCTATATAAAGAACCCTTTCGGATACACTGGCGATATACGACACTCGAGAGACATAAGGTACGAGACAAAGAAGAAGATATACAAGACATAGACAAGTGAAGGTACTGGAAAATGGCATCTAACCTCTGTGGAGAAGCTCAGTGGACAAGAGGCTCTGGTCTTGTCGCCGCGGACAAGCAGAGTAAGTCAACTAGATTGAGTTCTTGAAGAGGTTGGTATACTTCTAGTATTGTGAGAGCCTTTAGCGTTTGAGAGCCAGTGTGATTGTAGTTGTGAGTTAGTCACAGAGAACTGAGTGTAGTGATTATTTGTCCGTTTTAATGATCTTTCTTGTACACTTCCATGCTTCCATTAATGGAGATATGCTTCTGTGAGCTTGTATTCTATTTTTGCCGCGACTTATGTGACTTATTTACCTTGTGATCTGTCGATCTATCTAATTTTCTATCGGACTACTGAGTGGGCAAAGAAGCACATAGTGCATACTGCACTCAAAAAGAGAACCCACCTTGAGCACAGTACAACAAGAATTTCGTCTCTAGCCAACCATCATAAAGGAACGAGAAAGAACTCTTCTTTGCCTCTCAAATTTTGGAAGATAGTGATGGCGGAGGAAAAGAAGTGGACCAAAGAGTGAATTTGCAAGGTCTTGCTAGTAATCGTACAAAGGGAAGAAAGAAATTGATTTTGTCCCTTTTTGCTACCAACTAGCTTCTACAAGTCCCCAAAACTATATAAGAAGACCTCTCCATCAAGGGAGCGGATATAGACAGATAGAGGAGACACATACACAAGACCTCTACATAGTGTGTAGAGGGCAGGAGTCCCTTCCAGCTTCTCCAAAGGGTAGATCTCCAAAGAGAAGATGGCGGATTGAAGCATGGAATTGGGAGTTGTGTGAAAGAGGAGTGGGTCTGGGACTTGACTACGAGTGGTGGAGTTGAGAAAGAGTAGCTGTCACTGCTTCCCTTACAAGTTCTCAAGTTTCTAGATTGCAAAGATGTCTTCCCTTTTTGCAGTAGTGAGTTGGGACTCTCTCCCTCAATTGTCCATCTCTTTATGTTATGCAATTGTGTCTTGTCCATGTAGTTAGTCATCAAATTATATTGTATTGGAAGAAGTGTCCTATCCTTGTCGATGTAATTTTGCTTTTATTTCAAGTCATTGTTTGTTCTTGTTAGAATGGTTTCTACAATAAGCTGGTTGCATCTCATGTGATGTTTTTTGAAGGATTCCTAGAACCAATGATGTAAATCTTCAATAAGGTGTACAACCAGCCATCTTCCTTTCCTTTTAGTGTGTGCCTAAGAGAGGAGAGGGTATACTTCGCTAAGGAAAACCCCCTTGAGTAGAAGGTGCCCTAGGAGATGAAGTATTCAGTTTTTCCTCTTCAAAGATGATAGTCACCAGGGGACGGTGACGTGTCCCGGGGACGGTGACGTGTCTCGGGGACAGTGACATCTTGGGGTCGCGGATGGGACCTTGACCATCTCGGGGAAGCCAATCCGGGCGGCACTCAAAATGTGTGTATTTTAAGGTTAATTTTTAATGGAAACCATTCATAAGGATTTTGTTAGCTTATAAGAGCACAAATAAACAAGAAAATAATAAAAGTAAGTTTTTCAAAGTGAAATATATAAAAACATGTGATGTGTTGCTGACGCACTGTAGATATACAGTGTACAGTGAGATTCTTTAATCTAGTATCCTCTTCTTTAATCTAGGCGAGAGAGATAGAGAGAAAGAGGGGAAAAAAAAAAGAGCATGAAATATCTTTCTTAGAGACTCAATACGAACAGACTCAACGTTGTCGGGAAGTTGTTCGGACAACGTAATGTCGACTACTACTTGGTAGTACTTTATGCTTATGATATGTATAATATATACATATGTCCCATTATGAAAAAATTCATATTTATGCTTTTAACTTGATATCATAATTCATATAGAAAAATGCCTTTGAAGTAGAGAGTACACTATTGAGTAGTGCCCTTTTGAGTAGTGATAAAATTTCTCAAAACTTATTTTTACTTACCATTTTCGGCGTCCCGGATTCGCGTCATAACAGGTTTCCGTCCCGAAATGGCATCCCGGGGACGTCCCCTTGTGACACAAAAAAAAGACGCAGGTGTCCCGGCATCCCTCGGGCCCGGGGACATGTCCCCCTATGACTATGTCAAGGATGGAGCCTTGGGGTCTCCCTTTTTCATTTACACATCATCATACTTGGGCCTAAGTTGGGGGAGTTTGTGTTGAAGCCCAATTTGGACGACTACTCATTGAGCTGCCTCCCCAACACAAGGACCATCTTTGATCAGCAACCTCAAATTCGGTCTCATGTGCAACCCTGCTATATATGAGATATCGTGTTAGGTGATTACCATGTCCACAAGTACCTAGGCAAACACCTAATAGAGGTAGAAGACATGAAATAACTAGAAGCATCTACTTCTACCAAGCCACAAACCCCACCTAGAAATGTTTGTGCTATTGGTACACCTTTTCAAGATCAACAAAGATGGGATGCGAATGATGTGCAAGCTTTGGGCATTATATCTTTTTTTGTAAAGAGATCTCTTATTCCTCGAGTTAGACCATTTATGACATCTAAACTTGGGATAAGTTAGAAGATTTTTAATTCTCCGAAAAGTGCGAGAAAGTAATACAATTCGAAAATGGAAGAAGGTAAATCAAGAATAACAAACTAGAATTAAAGATTTAGTTCATCACGTAGCTAATATTGATGTGTTTATAGAGGAAAATGAGCTTGTGACCACACTCTGAATTATTTGCCAAGGTCTTACATTTCTTTCTTGATAATTTTCTCTATCATTGATACAATGGTCACATTTAGAGAGTCACAAAACCTTTTGCTTCAAGAAGAACAATCTAGACTTAATGTAAATATGCAAGAGACCATAAGTGACAAACGAACAAATGGTATAGTCAATACGAGGATGATCACTTTTCAACTAACGACATAGATAATGTTCACAAAGGTGTTCCCTCCAGGTAACTCTATTGAATACACTCAACCCATTAGAGAACCTCAAATTGTAGTAAGGCAAAACTTTTATAGAGCTCATGTAGAGAGCTTGTTCTTTGGTGGCTGATCTCCAAACTTCCTTCAATGGCTTCATCATCAAGAAGTGGGTGGAGAGGACCCTAGCAAAGGCATTGCATCAAAAGTTTCAACGAGCTTCTTAAGTTGGACATTTTGCTTTGGTATTTTTTGACCATCACATCTTGGGTCGAAGAAGCTTGGATAGGGATAACATTCTTCTGAGGACCATGGGAAGAAGAAGATATCCACTAGTCCATGCGTATCTAGTCGACCAAGTATATATGCTGGACCAAACCAACCCACTAGACCATCCCTATGACCAAATCTACCTAATGGACTGAGCCAATCCCTCGGACCATGTGCATCGAGTTGACCAATCTGCCTACCAGACCAAGCCAACCCATTGGACCATACCAACTAATGGACCTAGTCTATTGCCTATACTATGCCTACTCTTTTGACCATATCTATTTGGGATTTTGATGGAGAACTTTAGGACTATGCCTACTAGGGGACCAAGCCTATTATATAGACAACACCTATGATCTATCCTATTGACCACATGTATTTGGGATTCCCAATTAGTGAATAAAGCTTGTTATCTAGATTGTGAGTACCCTCTTGATCATGTCTATTCAGAATTAGCTCCTAGTGGATCAAGCTTTCTATCTAGATTGTTTTTGCCTATGATACCTTAAGATTCCAATGGAAAACTTCAAGTCACTAAAACATTATCCAAACCTTGCCATGAAAGTTCTTCTTAGTCTCCCTATGCCCATGTAGTGATCTTATTAGAGTTGTATGAGCTCGTGGGAGTGAAGAATAGAGCTTAGATGAAGAAAGTACTTGAAGAGAAGTCTAAGAAAGAACAAGAAGATCCCAAGGTGCTAGCATCATGAGATCAAGAAGACATTGATGAAGCATAGATAGAGGTAATGGAAGAAAATAAGGTGAGTGATTCAAATTCTCCGCTACTTTTGCCACTTCTACCATTATCAACACAGAAAGTTTCCTTAAGAACACCCTCAAACAAGTATCTCATTATGACCTTCTCAAAATATGTGGATTTTTTGAGAAACGAGATACTCGAAATAGTTGGAAATCTATCTTCTTTCCCTATGTTCCTAATCATTGACGGGATAACCACCACACTCCTATTGGATGTTTGTATGATTACTTAGTGTCAATTCACCTGTGGGTGACCCTACATAGAGAGAAATAGAGAATGGTCCTCTACCGAATTGCTCACTATACTCAACTAAGCTCTCTTCCCTTGCATATGCCATTGAGCAATGGTTTAGCGATTGGGAGGAGTGCTTCTAGCTATGTCATAATGTAGATGACATTTATAAGATACAAGAACCCAGTAACAACATTATGGATATAGCCCATAGGTGGTGTTGGAAGATAGAGCAAGATGAATTCGAACCGCATAATATCTAGATCGTTGGACATTTGTTTCTTCAACATTCAAAAGAACCTTATTATCCAAGAGTATGCGATAGATATAGGGAGGTTTTGCTCAAGGTTCCAAATCCTGCCCTCAAGTTTCTCTAAATCCATAGATTCACCTTAGGTTTCAGAGAAGCTATCATACGATGAGTTAGGAAAGAGAGATGCCAATCTTTAGCTCAGAGATCGGAGATGGATTTTGTCTTTGAGAATAGCCTTAAGGGGAAGAAGCCAAGGCTAGAGAAGCACTCAAGGCTAGAGCTTTTCGTGGAGCAAGGCTAGTAGGGCCCTCATGACTTTGTCTATCACCTCAATCAGCACAGCCTCCATAAGGGGTTAAGCTTGTACAAATGATCAAGACAATATTAAGGGCAAAAAGAAAAGCTTTTGCTATGGAAGAGAGAGAAAATAATAAATTTACGCCAAAGTAGAGAGAGAAGGCTATGAGAGAGGGAATCTGTAATGGCTACTTAGAGCAATGCAAGTTCAAGGATTGCTATAAGAAGAAGAAGATTAGAGTACCCATGGTAGTGAACCCTATAGGGAGCGATGTAGAAAACGAAGATGAGATGTTGGAATATCCTTCCTTCATACCATGTCTCATCTTAATAAAATCTCTTTCCTTCATACCATGACCCATCTCAACAATGAAAGTTACAAAGAAGGTACCTATGGTGCTAGACACTATGCTTTCACATGTGGCATAGAAGGGTTATGAATGCCAAGATATGAAGTTTCATGAGAGGAGCAATGACATGGTAAGACAACTTGTCCAAGTGCCCTCTAAGAAAGGTTAAACATAGAATGTTATTAGTTTGCAACTTGTTAGAAAGACACTTCGACAACATGTAGTTGGAGTATAGTTAGAGTACACCTTCATGGTGGAGTTAGTCAATGAGAAGGGAATGTAATTATGGGATGGGCGAGTGGTCAAACTCCTCATTTGGATCCCATCTTGTGAGGATGGAGTGGATTTTGAAATAGTTAGATTCACTTGTTTTGATTCAGTCCTAAGTAAGCAATGACACGTTAGAAAACGACCTATCATTGATTTTGCATCACATGTATATGAGTTTGAGCACAAGGGAGGGATGATGTTGATCCATGGAGAGCTAGATTGCTTGATACGAGGTTGCTGACGACAATCAACCGATTGATTTTTTTTTCCCCACAAAAAAATATCCTTCCATTAGTAAGTAGAGAAATGCCCATAGGGCTACAATCCCAATCAAGGAATAGAAAAGGAGTACAAGGGGGGAAGAATCACCCCAGGAAACAACCTTAAGCCACAATGAATCTATCTCCTAGAGGAGGAAATGTGGGAAGGGAACAAAAGCGAGGTAGGCAGCCGGTAACTCGAGTGGATAGTGTCACCTTGAATGGTAAAGAAGGGGCCTTTCTTCGAGAGCTGAAGGAAGGCCAAACGATGGGAGATGCCATTGGAGTCTCCCTGAAGACAGTCTAGCTGCCTAGGCAAGGTGTGAACCATCTCCAGCCAAAAGTCCCGAACAGGCTTGATAGGAGGGATCGTGTGCCGCTCGAAGATACGCGGACATCTCGCCTGCCAAATGAGCCACATGGTGAGGTGCTGATCAACTCCCAATAGGGATCATTCGCATCTCTCCAAGTAGAGATGTGCAAGTCATGAGTGATATCAATCCGGCCACCTCGAATCAGAATAACCGTACAGCCAGCCTCATGCTCATAGCTAAGGGCTGGCCCCAAGAGAGCCCCCCAAGGAGCTGCACCCAAAGTAATGGTATGAGGCCCCGCTTGCCAAGTAAGAAGTCTCAAGATCCGCCGCCAAATTGGTTGTTCTAATGGGCGGTCCCAGAGACAATGCCGCTGTGACTCCAGGTGATAGCCACAACATGTGCAATAAGGCTGTCCCCCAAAGCTCAGCCAGGTGCCAACAACAATGTTCCTATGGGAAACCAACCACTGAAAGAGGACCACCCGACACGACTGTTGAGTGCCCCAAACTGATGCAAGAAGGATAATAGGAACTCCTCCGTGAGTCCACCCCGATGCCAGGACTCGGCCGCAACAAGGCTGACCTAGTGACGCGAGCGAAGGATCCTCCACCCCTGCCTAGCAGAGTACTAAAAGAAGGGGATAGTGCGGGCCTCCGCTTAGGACAGAGCGTCATGCCACTGCCATTCCCTCATGTCCCAAAGGGGGTGAGATAATGACAGGGCCTCCCAAACCCAGAGATGGCAACTGGGAAGAGCTTGAATGTCCGATAGATCAAGATCGACATGCCCGCGCCCATGCGTGCAGACCACATGAATGTGATGAAAGGTGCATTCTGCGACGGTATTAGGCTCAATCGGTGAGCTAATCATCTACCCCTCCTCACCAATCTTGAAACCCTAGGCAACAATCAAAACCTTAGTCCGAGTAAAGGCCCCAAGCCAGGCTGTATGAGGTTAGGGATCAAGCTAGGTCCCTCGGTCCCATGGAATTGAAGCCTCAGCGTCCGTTATCATATGAGGCGCACCACGCATCCCCATACATCGGTCATGTTGCCGCATCCCAAGGAGACTCTGAAAGCTCATCTTGTCATGCACACTGTGCCCATGGCCCTTGGCAAAATCCCCTAGGAAACATGTGGGCAAGAACCAACCATGAACCCCCTCTCAGAACGGATGAGAGGGTTCGAAGTGATAGGCTGTTGGAGATGCTTCTTGACTCAAGATGGAGCTAGATGAACCAGAGCGGGACGCGGGACGTAACTGCTGCCATGATCTCAAGATACTGTGAGCAAAACGGTTGTCACTCGGCCGTGAAAAGCCCGTACGCCTCATCTAAGCGAAAATTCATATGATCTTAGGCAACCAAGGCCCACCGGTGGTAGGAGCAAAGAGACCCAACCTTTGACGAAGAAAATCCTTCCAGGGCTATGGGCCGGGAAGAAGACCACGAACAATAAACTTGCCTAGTAGGGCTCTCCTCTGAGAGGCATGGTCGATGATCCCAGACCACCCCGCTCGAAGGGAAGGGTGATGACTGACCAAGCAACCTTAGCCCAAGCGGGGTTGCCATCCCGACGAGAACAAAGAAAATTCCTTATTAGCCGTTGGATCTGGATAATAGAGGAACACGAAAAGATTCAACAAGAGGTGGCATACCACATCGTAGCTAGGAGAACCTAGTTATCCACCACAACCCGCCCAGCCAAGGACAACTCGGTAGAGCTCCAATGCAAAAGCTTCCTCTAGATGGTCAGAAGGAGAGGAGAGATCTGCTCCATAGGAGAAAGATCAAGACCAATGTGGCACCAAGGTACTTGACAGCCGTGCCAAGGGGGATCCACTGAAACTGCTCACAAGGGAGCCATCTAGGCAAATCACTCGAACAAATCCAGAAACCACAAGACTTGTGCGGTTGATCTTGGCACCCGAAGCATCAGAAAATACATCGAGAACATACTGAAATCTGAGTGAATTGGCCTCCTGGCCCTAAAGATAAATGATAGTGTCATCAGCAAACTCGGCATCCAGTAGGAACTCATCCCTAACCGGGAGCATGACACCCTGCAGCCCAACGTCTAGATGAGTCAAGAAAGCACTCATGGCCTCAATAAAGAAGAGAAACAGAGTAAGGGCTAAAGGGAAGCCTGCAGAGTAAGGGCTAAAGGGAAGCCTGAAGAACCGATTAGAAATGCAAAACCGCTCCGCAAGACCCCCTGCCACCAGAACTTGACCATGGGCAGATCGGTAGAGTGAAGCAACACCCCTGATCTAATGCACGGGGAAGCCCATACACAACATGGTGTCCTCGAGAAAAGCCCAATCAACCCGATCATAGGCTTTCTCAAAATCCAGCAAGAGGAGAGCAAGAGGCTCACCCTGTATCTGAGCTAGGGACATAGCTTCCCAAAAGGTAAATATGCTGTCAAAGATACTATGACCCTTGAAAAAGCCCTTCTATGTCGGATGAATCAGAGGGTCAAGGAGCGGCTGAGTCTCAAACTCAGAACCTTTGCAAGGATTTTGTAGGCCGAGTTGAGAACTGTGATTGGGCGCAGATGTCTGATATCATCCAGTTGTCCCCCCTCTTTGGGGATGAGGAAGATCAGGCCCTTGACTAAGGGAGGTGTCCCCCCTCCATGACCTCTTGAAAGGTAAGACAAATCCCAGCCCCAAGGACCCCCGAATATCTAATGAAAAAGCTGGGGCCAAGACCATCAACATGAGGACAGCTGTCCTTGGCCAAGCCATGTAAAGCATAAAAAATCTCACTATCAATAAGAAGGGCCAAAAGCATAGCTTGCATCTCAAGAGTCACCGATCGCCGTACTTAGATGGAGTCTCCTCAAACAGACGGGTGCGGTAGATCTGAGTGGCAATCTCCCTTAACTCGCGAGGCTGAGTAGCACAAGAGCCAGCCATCCGCTGAAGCTTCCTCATGCAACCCCAAGACCGGCGGGATCGGACAGCCGAGAAGCACTCTCCAGAGATACAATCGCTAACCTGAGTCCAATGAGCGGCCTGTCTATGATGGAAAAAAGGCCGATCGCCTATCGTCGGTAGCCCTGAGCTCCTGCTGAGCATGGGCAAGCTGCGAGCAAGTCCATTCACGATCCGGGTGATGCTCCAAGAGCCACTGCAGGGAGGCAATGCCCTTGTGTAGGCCGCACTCGCTCTCGTGGAGCCGAGCAAGCCCTTGGCTATTCTCCTCGTATAAGGAGCTTATCATCTGCAAACTGGTAGCAAGGGACCGAGCCCGACATCCCTCATCCCAAGACAACTGAGACCAAAGCGCCTGAATGTGATCAGAAAGGCATCCATCAAGCTTAACTTGCTAAGGAATCCTCAACACCATGGGACCTCTGGCATCATCCTAAGTAAAGGAGGTTATCATTGGGGCATGATCAGAAAAGCAAGAACCCACCATAATGCAAGTCCTTCCACCACCATCCACCACTCCTATCACTCATCCACTGCAGTACTCAGTTTTAATATGTCTTAGCATACAGACAAGATATGAGATTCATCATTTTATAACTTTTGGATCTCATAGATCATTCTTTCCTTTTAGCATACATTATTATATTGTTTCATCTCTCTCTCTCTCTCTCTCTCTCTCTCTCTCTCTCTCTCGTTTCCACATCAGACAGACCAGCCTTCTGGAGGCATGGGGCTCACGTTCGATCAGGCAGCGGCAG